>OY720441.1:332044881-332210714 GCA_963082915.1 Dolichopus griseipennis | reverse complement strand
GCCGGAATAAGTATTAAAAATGTTTAATATATTTAAAGAAATTATAAAGAAAATATCTACAGTTTAAAAGTAATGCAAAGCCAATAATTTGACAAGGACATTTGAAGGACAACTATTAGAAGCACAAAAATAATCAGTATGTTTTATTTCACTAATATAAATATTATTCAACAATTTAAAGAAATGCAAACGATAATTTAAGTTTATAAATAACAATATTTTTAGATAATAAATAAATTCTATAATATTAAAATACAAATAACTAAAATTTTTTTTTTTTTTTAAATAATAATAATTACAATTTCGAACAAAAAAAAGAATAAAAAGATTATATTATTATAAAAAAAAAAAAAATAATAAAATATTAATTTGGTATCAAAAACAAAAAAAAAAAAAAAAGTATTATTATTTTAAATTTATATTATAATTTTAATTTTTTTTTATATAATTCTAAATATGTAATGTTTGTTACACAAAAAATCAGACTTTTTATGCCAATTCGAAAGAATTTTTTTTATAAATATTTATATAATTTTAAATATATATATATATTTATATATGTTTTATATAATATGTTACTATACTTTTTAAATGTTTATATATATATAAAATGTATACATTAACTAATAATCGAACACATTCTAATTTATCGATTCGATTTGGATAAAACAGACATTTAAATCGATAATATTCCGAATTTCGATTAATTATATAGATAATTTATAGATAGAATAATCTTGAATTTATAAGATAAATTTTAAATTTATTTTATAAATTTTAAAGTGAAGATCTCAAACATATTCAAGCATACTTATGAATGTACTAATGCATCATTTAAATACGAATCGATATTTTTATATTGTGTTTGAATATTGGTTTTAAATACATATCTATATACATAAATATTTTTTTAAAAGTATATAATATATATTTTTAAAAGTTATATAGTTAAGATTTAATTTTTAATTTAAAATTTTGCACAAAAATATTCTTTTATATATATTAAATTTCTTCCTATATAAAAAAAACTTTTAATTATTAAACAAATATTTTTTGAAAATTATATTTTTTGTTTTGGAAAAGGAAAAATTCTGATTAATTTTTTTTTTTTTTTTTGTTTTCCAAACTCGCCTTTGTTTTTTTTTTTGTAAATTTTTTGCATTGCAAGAAAAAAAAAATAATAAAAATCAGTCTTTAGACAATCACAAATTTGTTTAACAAAATCTTTCCCTTTTATTGGATTTTTAAAAAACATTTGAAATTTAAAATCATTGCTTTATATTTTTTTTTCAAATTTTTTGAATTTTATTCAATTAGAAGAGAAAATATTAATTAAAATTAAAAAGATTTATAATCCAAGAATATGAATTTTTTTTTTGTATCCAAAATAATTTAAAAAAAATACAGGCTTACAATTAGTATAAACTTTTAAAAATTTTGCTTTTTTTTATTTTTATAATAAGAATATTTTTGTTTAATTTATTTTATTTTTAATTATCGAATTTAATTGCCAATTTTAATATATATTAATTAATATTTTTTTTATATAAAATGTATATTTATATGGTACATGTATATAATAAAATTTTGATTTGATAAGTCATGATCACAATTTTTTTTTTTATATTTTTTTAAAGAATTTAAATTTTTTTTTTTTGCAAATCACTTTAATTTAAAATTTCACGAAATTAAAATTTTGTTTTTTTTTTTTTTTTCATTCAATTAAATTGAAAATAAAAAAAATTTATATATAAAATAATATAAAATTATACTGTTGTTTTTGTTTTTTTTTTTTTTATATTTTTATTAATAATTTATTTTCTAATTCTTTCAAAATACTTCTACTTTAATTCTAATCAGTCCATTTTCATTAAATTTTTTTTTTTTTTTTTTTTTTTAAACTTATACTTAAGATACAAAATGTTAGTAATAGTAATTAAAAAAAAAGTTAATTTAAAAAAAAAAAAACAAAAACTAAAATAATATTGCATCAAAATTAAAACAAATCAAAAAAACAAATATGAAAATGTTAAAAGTACATTTTTAAAAATTTAAAAAAAAATTAAAATATTTACGTTTTTGTTTTTTATTTATTTTTTTTTTTTTTTTTCGATAATTTAAATTAATTACTATTACTATATTTCATTTCAAATCTTGTAAGTTTATTCCATTTATTTTTTATAAAATAAATTTACTAAAATATTTCTTTTTTTTTTTCTTTACAAAAATTTTAGCACCAAAAAATCAAAATTAAAAAAAAAAAAAATTAAATAAATATAAAAGTATGTGTATATTGTATAAATATATATGTATATAGTTATATAGAGTTATTATATATATTTTTAATAGTTAAAAAAAAAAAAGTTTTCTTAATTAATACATGCTAGGCGATTAATTTTTTTTTTCATTATAAAATAGTTAAAAAAAAAAAAAATTTAATTAATATAATAATTTAAATTTTGAAAATATTTCAGTCGAAATGTTTAATTTTTAATTTACTAAATTGTATTTAAAAAAAAATATATATATATTTTATATGTAAGTAAAACTTTTTTAAAATATTAATAGTTAATTTTAAAATTTTTTTTTTTCCAATAAAAGTATAACATTTAAAATATAAATTGTGTGAAATGTTTATTATATTGTATAATTATTAATTTTTTTTTATGAATATTAAGTATTGTATATTAAATAATCAATTGTATATTTAATAACCAATTGTGTTTTTAATAATCAATTTAAGAAAAAAAATACAAATTAAATTTGTATTTAAGAATATAATATTTATAAAATACAGAGATAATATAAAAGTATTCATATTTAGTATATATTCTAAAGTACACATAATATTATAATATAATGTATTAAAAAAAAAAACTTAAATAACAAAACAAAAGAAACAAAATAAAAAAAAAATTTTGAAAATAAAATAACGAAAAAAAAAAACGAAACAAAATTGCACAATTTATATATATTATATTTTTTAGGTGCCAATTCTTTTTTAGACTTACAAAATATTTAATTCAATTGCACTTAGTAAGTGCATTAATAAATTTTTATTATGTAAAATTATCACTTATCTGACCGAATTAACACCATATAATTGTTTAATTAAAGTGTTTTTTTCTTTAATTTTAAAAAATTATCAAATTTTTTTTTTTTTGAAAGAATTAAAATTTAAAAAATTTACAAAATTTTTTTTGGAATTTTATTATTTTTTAGTTAAAAAAAAAAAACGAATCATTGGTTTTTAAAACGTATTTATGTTTTTTTTTTTTTATATTATAATATATTATAATTTATTAATTATATTTTTAACAAGTGAAGTTCTATAATAATATATAAGTAGTTATTAATTATTATAAAAAAAAAAAAAAAATTATTCAAACTATCTGATCAAATGTTAAAGTCGAATTAATACTCGAATATATTAATGTTCATTATGTTTAATTTTTGGAAACTTAAAAATCAGATAGATTGAAAAATTTACATAATTGTTTTTACATATTATATATATGTATAAAGAATGTATACCTAAGTATAATTTAGTTAAATTAAAAACAAAGAAAAAAAAAAATCAGTCATATTTATTTTTTTTAATTATATTATTTTTTTTTTTTTCGTTCCGAAAACAGTCAGTCACTTACAAAATAATATTAAAAAAATTTTTCATATTTAAAAATTAAAAAAAATAAAAAAAAAAATAATAAATTTTTTAATTTTTATCTTTAATTAATAAATTCAATCACAGAGAGTTGCATTTTAAATGTTTTTTTTATTTATATTTATTAACATTTTATCAGTTCATATTTTTCTCCTTTTTTTGTTTTGTTGTTGTTGTTGTTTTTATTTTATTTTTCCCAACCGATGTTTTATTAATTTTTATAGTATGTATGTATATTAAAGAGATCATTTTTATTTTTCCAAAAATATAAATAATATGCGTATATGTGTGTATGTGCGTGAAATTAAATTAATGTAATTATTGAATTTAAATTAATAATGTGTATATTTAAAAGTATACATGTTTTTCAATTTCAAATTTAAAAATTTTTTAAAAATATTTTAATTATTTTTTTTTTATATAAAATATATTGTAAAAATATATTTATAATAATCGATATTTCCATTAATATTGATTTTGGTTTAATATTAATTAATATCAAATAATATTTGGTTTAATATTAATTAATATTGATATTGAATAAAATGTGGTTATATTAGTTAATATTGAAGAATTATGTTAAAGGTTTTTGTCTTGGATAAAAAATTTAATTTCAAATCAGCTTTTTGCTTTGGATTAATATTTTAATATTAATTAAAATACGCAATCTTAAGATATTAATTTGAAAAAAATTTATTTTGATTTGAAAATTATTTTGATTGAAAATAATAAAAAACCTTTAAGTAAAATTTCATTAAAAGTCTGATAATTCTGAAAAATTTTAAAATTCAATTCAACAAAACATTATTTTCTTTCATAATTTTAGAAAAAGTTCGATTTTAATAATTTTTTTTTAATTTGAAATTGAAAAATGATGTAAAATTTAATGAATGATGAATTATTTATGATTTTAATTTTAAAATTTGTATAAGTTAATAATACAGTAATAACAATTATGTATAGATTTTATATAATAATAACGGTAGTTAATTTAATGGCCATCAATTTGAAAGGTTAAAAAAAAAATTGTTTTTAAGAAATTTTAATTAATTATTTAATTATACATTAAATTATTTAGAAAGAAGTTCAAAATTATTAATATGTATTATAATATATTGAAGATATATTTCCGCTTGTTAAGATGTTATTTTTTTTATTTTATTTTTTATTAAATTTATGTTTAAAGAAAAAGTTTTTTAATAATATTATATTGTTTTTTTATTTTATTTTATATAGTTTTTATTTGATGATTATTATTAATTATTTAATGTGGTTATTTTTCAACTGTCATAAATTGTATGTTTGTTTTTTTTTTTTTATTTTTTTAAATATGTTAATACATATTTTATTTATTAGAATATTAATTTAACGAAAATTGAGATAAAATTAATAATGAACAATGTAACATAACTGTAACTGTGTTTTGTAATTGTATATAACTTAAACGGTTTTTGTAACGATATAAAGAACACAATGCGAGTATATAAATTGGTTAATAATAATAATAATATTGATAATTTGAAAAGAATGAAAAGTATGTAATATGTGTGTATAACACATTTTAGAAATAAATTTGAAAAATTATTATATGTAGTAATTAAGAATAATTAATAATTTGTATATATATATATATACTGTATAATAATTAAAAGAAAAATTAATTGAATTATATTTGAAACTTTATATATATATAAACGATCATACATTTATATTAAAATTGTACCCTAGCCGAGACACAACAAACTCCTTCATAAATCGAATATACAATGATATAAAAATTAATTTAATAATTTTTTAAAAATTTTTAAATGATTTTTTTTGGGGTGTGTGTTACAGTTTTTAACACGAAAATAGAAATTCTAACTTATAAAAATTTTAATTAATTATTAATTAAAAAAGTTTTTTTTTATTACAAATGGTTAATTACTTTTGATTTTTTAACCATTTATTCAATTGAAATTTCTGTTAATAGAAGGTTTTCAATAATTGCGTTTGGTTTGTGTCATGGAAAATGATTTGATTGACGTTTAGTGAAATTGACATTTATGAAATTGATTACTATGTACATACATTCAAAATTGTGTCATATTTTCTTCAAATACAATTTTTCAACTTGGAGATGAAGTGTGTCGAAAGGATTTTTATATTAAATATTTAGTTTTTTATTTATATTAATTATATTTTAAAAGTAAAATTTATTTACAAAACTTTATTTTATACAAATTTATTTATATAAAATTGTTTAAGTTTTTTTTTTTATTTTATTTTATTTTGATAACAATTTTCTGAGAAATAATATTCGATAACTTTAATATAAACTAGTTAAAATGGATTTAAAAAAAAAAAGATTTTTTTTAAACTTTTTTAAAATAAACAATAAAAAAGCTAATATTTAGGAAGTATTGGTATTGGTTAATAGTTTTTATTTATATTTAGGAAAATGGAGAATTTTTTGTTTTATAATTTAATCCTTTGATAGATTAAAAAAAAAAAAAAAAATCCGTTTTAGGTGTAAGTGTATATAAATGTTACAAAGAATGGTTTATAATTGAAATTTAATGGATTATTGATAAGATTTAAAATTAATTTTTGCTCTATTTAATTAATTGAAAAAAATTAATTGGATAATTCCAATAATGGATACTAAGAAGCAAACTTGAAAATAACAATTAAATTAAATTTTATAAATTCTAGAAAATAATAGAAAAAACAGAAATTATTTGATAAATTATTGTTATTCAGTCTAAGGAAAATTAAATTTAATTTCTTACTCTATATATTACAGTTTTTATTTATTTTGCTAGTTTTTAATTTAATATTTTAAAATATTTTTTTTTTTTTTTATTTAAAATTACGTTTAAATTTTTACAAGGTTTTGAAATTTTAATTGTTTTTTTTTTTTTTTTTGGGATTTTTAACGTTATGGTTTTGGCAAAAGTAGTGTATATGTGTAATTAACGTTGTCGTCTTAATTGTTGTAACAATCTATGACGACGTTTCCTCCACCATAACGAATTTATAAAAAATCCATACACGGTTTAATTGGTGAATGTTGTAAATCATTTGGATTGGCCATTAAAGAACTTATAACATTACCAGAACCAACACCGGCTCCTACCATATTATTTACATTATTTCGATTACTACCGTTATTATTATTATTGTTATTATTACTGCTATTATTATTATTATTATTTAATGATAAAGAATGATGTAAACTATGTGAATGTAAATATGAATGATGATGATTTTTTTGACGACGATGATAAATACTTTTGTGATTATTTAAACTGTTTAATGTTCGAAAAACTTTATGACATAAATTACAAACAGCATTATTTAATGGCTGTAAATGTTGTTGTTCCTTATGACGTTTTAATGTTAATTTAGTACTTAATAATTTACCGCAAACATCACAACGATGACAAGCCGTTAACGGTAATGGTAATACAAGACGTCCATTATTATTTAAATTTGGATTACCCATACCAGTTATATCATTGCCGAGTAATGAACGACTACGACTTGATAAATTTAAATCATCGGAAATATTTAAATCAGCGCTACCAACTGAACCACGACCATTATTATTATTATTATTGTTATTATTATTACAATTATTTCCACCAGATAAAATGGTTGGTGAAATTGAACGATGACGATGAAATTGATGCGGATGATGATGATGGTGATGATGATGATGTATTGGTGATGTATCAATTGAACTGATTGGACCACCATTACCACCAGATGAATTACTATGATGTTGTTGTTGTTGTTGCTGTTGTTGTTGATGTTGATGTTGTTGTTGTAAGCTTAAATGATGCGTACCAACCGGTGACAATGGATGATCAATTAACGGATGATGTTGTGAATGCGAATGCGATATATGTGGACGATGTGGACTTTGCAAATGATGATGCAATTGCTGAGCATAATTAGCAGCAGCAGCAGCGGCGGCGGCGGCTGCAGCAGCTGCAGCAGCAGAATTATTTGTTTTACCATCAGAATTATTATTGCCGGGTACTATGACACCGCTTAATAAGCTGTTGCTTGCATTGCTACCTGTTGTTTTCGGTGTTAATTTTGTTTTTTTTTTTGTTTTTGTTTTAGGCATATTTTGATAATTTTTTGTTAAAAGTTTTTGATTTCAATATTTTTTTTTTTTTTGGTTTTTTTTTCAAAATTTTTACGATATTTTTAAATATTGGTGCGCATGGAAGATGTGCAATGTATGTGCGTAGCAGGATGCAATTGTAATCGAGAATGAAAAAGAAAAAAAAAGAGACAATAGTGACTTTTGAGTTGAATTTAATTTTTGTTTTTTGATTATTAATTGTTTCTTTTTTTTTTTTTGTAAATATTTTAAAAATTTAATTCAGGCAAAATATATACGAATTTTTTTTTTATGTTTATAACATTAATAATAATAATGAACTATTTAATTTTATTATTTAATATTATTTTAATTAGACATTTAAACAAGTATTTACAATTAAGATTTTTAATATGATAAAAAAAAAAAAATAGCATAAATTCTTAAAATTTAGGAACATCTAATTTTTATGTTTTAAATTTGGGATTTAATTTAAGTTTTGAAATTCACGAAAAATTATTTCGAAAATGTAATGTTATTATAATTTATTAATAACAGAAGACTATAAAAAAGTTTAAATTTAAAATTGAGTAATTTAAAAAAAAAAAAATTGGAAATTTTGTTTTTTTTTTTTTTTTCTTTAGAATTTGAATTTTGAATTCTACCCAGGATTATGGGGACTGTTTTTTTTTTATATAATAAAAAAAAAAAGTTAAAAATTTTGATAATTAAAAAACAAATTAAAATTAATTAAAAAACAAATATATATTATTTTTTGATTTTCGAAAAATTTAAAAAGTTGAAAATCATTCAACTTCTTTTTTTTTAATTTTAATGAAAAATTGTTTTCAAGTACATTGTTTTTTAATTAAAAAAATATATTTAAAAAACAGTGAATATTAATTATTTTAACTTTTTTTTTTTTTTGTAATTCATTTTCGAAAATGAAAATTCATGTTTAAGAAAAAATAAAAAGGAAAATAAATATATATTTTTTCTAATTGATTGTTTTTTTTTTTATTTTGTATTTGAATTGTCATTTTTTTTACCGAGAAAAAAATTTAAAAAAAAAAAAAGAAATTTAAGTCCAACAGGTTCACAAAATTTGGAACCAATTGGTTTTAGAAAACCATAATTTTATACTATTTTTTTTTTAAGTTAAATTTTTTTTTTGTAATTTATAAATATATAAATGGTCGTCCATTTGCAATTTACTGAAATTTATTTTTTTTTAAATATAAAACTTTAATATCTTGTAAAATGTAAAATACAGTGAATAACTCTGTTAAAAGCATAACGATGTGTGAAATTTTCATGTGTACTCTTAAGGGATATTTACTGTATTAGAAGTATTTTAAAGCTTTTATATTATATACTTTGATTTTAATTTTCTTTGATATAATAATCATTAAAATATTTCTTATATATTAATAATAATACAACTTTTCCAAGTATTATTTCGAAAGTATCAATTTTAATTCAGAAAATATCAAATTTAATTCATATTAATCCATTTCAATTCAGAAAACGTCACAATTGTGATCCAGATTAGTCAATTTTAATTCAGAAAGCAACTAATGAAATCTTAACTGTATATAGCGAGTAGCCATACAAATCAATTGATTGATAAATATTGACGTTTCTTTTTAAATGCTACTAACGTTTTCTGAATTACAATTGACGCTTTTTGAATTTAAATTGACGTTTTCTGAATTTAAATTGACGCTTTTCGAATTTAAATTGACGCTTTCTGAATTACAATTGACGTTTTTTGAATTTAAATTGACGCTTTTCGAATTTAAATTGACGCATCTGAATTTTAATGAACGGTTTCTAAATGACACTTTGAAAAGCTGTTGGGATTTAAAATAATTAATATTTTACTTTTAAAATATTTTATTTAAAAAAAAAATGTATAAGTTAAATTGCAAATGGGCGTCTATTATTATAAATTTGGTATAACTAAAATCAAATTAAAATAAGATAAAATTTAAAAATTAAAAAAGAATTTTGTATTTTTTTCTTTTTTTTTTTTTTAAAAAAAAAGTCCACCTGGGAAAATTTTGAAAAATTTGGAAAAATTTTGAAAATTTTTTTTTTTTTTTTTTGTAAATATTTCAATTAATTCTAGGCCTGATTAAATTCAACGTATTTATTTAAGATTTTTTTTTTATTATTTAATTTTTTTTTGTCACTAACGTCTCATTTTTTTCTTTTATTTTTTTTTTTTTGATAAACAGTCCAATTTTACCGAATTTTTTTTTGAAAATTTTAGCAAAGCTGGACTGATTAATATCAAAATTTTTTTTTAAAGTAAAATAACAAAAAAAAAAAACAAAAATTTATTGAAATCAAAAAAAAAGGAAGCAAATTTATCTCCAATTAATATGTTTTGGTTTTTTGTTTTTTTTTTTTTAAAAGTACCCTGGGAAATTTTATAAAAATTTTTTCTAAAAATAAGAAAAACTGAAATAAAAAATTTAAAATGGGTTCGAATTTTAAATCCAGGGTAATTAAAATAAAAATTATAAATTTAATATTAGCATATAAAAAAAAAAAAAATCAAAAAATGCCAAAAAAAAAAAAAACAATCGATTCTTGAATCGATATAGCGAAGATTCGAACCCCATAATAAATAAAATTTTAAAATTTCTGATGGTTAGTTCGTGACCCAGTAAACTGTTTAAGTTTATAGGGGATTTCTTATATAAATAATGTTTTTTTTTTTTTTTTTTTTAAATTAGTTAAAGTATTAAATTAAAAAGAAAATTATGTGCTGACTGTTTTGTTTTTTTTTTTTTTTAATTTTTAATTTTTGTAATTATTATTTCAAATAATAATGTATAATAATATTTTTCAGGTATTTTTTATATAATTATTTTTTTCTTTCTTTACTAAAAAAAAAAAATAAGTAAAAAATTAGGCTCTCTGAAATGTTGTTCATGTGTTTAGTTTAAAACGTAACCAATTGGTTCCAATAATTCGTTTTTTTTTTCTTTGTTTTTTTTAAATGTAAATTATTTAAAGTTTTTATTGTTAATATTAATTTTATATATAGTGTGTACTTTAGTAATATTTTCTCAATAAATAAAAGGTAATTCAGATTTTAAGTTCGAAAAAATGTTTCCAGTGTAAAGTATAACATGATGGTATAACATATTAATTTAATAAATAATTTAACAATTTATTAATAATAAAAGTATATTGCAGTTAAAAAAATAATTGGTAATAAATGTAATTAATTTTAAAGTATGTTACCGAATTAACTCCATTTAATTTTTTAAAAAATTATACTTTATATATCTAGATTAAATCATTGAATAAGTGATTAAATATAATTAGAAAATTTTTTATTTTATTAATTGCAATTAAAATATGAAAAATTTTAAAATTTTTGGCTAATTTATAAATATAATATCGATATACTTTTATTATTAATATTAATTTTATTAATAAAAACTATTTCATGATAATAGGAAACATTTTCGAACTTATATGAATAACCCTTGTATTATTAATGTATAAAATATATATATAATTAGTATATATATAAAAGAAATCTTGATCTCGAATAATAAATATTTATACGTTAATTATAATGTGTGTATTAAGAATAAAAAAAAATTAAATTATATATTTTAATTTTTAAAATATTATAAAAAGAAAAAAAAAATGTAAAATATATTATGTTTTTTATATTGTTTAATATTAAAATACAATTAATTTGAATATATATATATATATGTATATTAATATATGCAAAAATATTTTGAATGTTGAAAATAGATATGTAAATTATATTGTATATAGATATTTTTATATTAAAAATAAAAATTAAAAACATACATTTATATATAAAGTATATATATATATATATATATAACTTTCGATATTATTAATATATATATATATATATTTTATTAATTAAAAAGAAAATAGGAATTTCTAATCTAAATATAATATACAATTAACTAAGAAGATTTTTTTTTTAATAATAGTATGTATATATGTAAATTAAGTCTTCAATAAAATGTTTATATATATATATTTTTTTTTTTAACAAAGTATATATATAAATTTAGATAATAAAATATATTTTCAAAAATTTATATTTTTTTTTAATAATAATCAATAATAATATTAATTGTTAAATGAATTATAATTAAAATGTTAAAAATAAAAATGGAAATATAAAATAAAAATAAAAAAAAACAAATATTTACATATATTTTTTTCTATTTTTTTTTTAAAGTAATGCGATTTTACCCATAAACAAACTTGTATATATATTAAAAATTGAAAATGTAAAATTTTTTTTATTTTTTAAAATTAAAAGTATAATTAATTATTTTTAAAAATAAAATGTATATAATACAGTTTAAAATGTTAAAAAAAAAAAATGTACTTATTTTAAAATACAAAATTACAAAATTAAATTATAAATGAAATTTATTTGTTTTTTTTTTTTTTCTTTTTGTTTTATAAACAGTATAATATTAAATACATTATATACTATTTTTTTTATTATGTATAAACAAACAATTAATTTTATATAACAAATTTCATTTTATATTTGAAAAACAAATATGTTTTATTTGTTTAAATTAATACCTTTTGACTTTTTTTTTTTTTTTTTTCTCAATTATTTAAATTTTAACACTTAGAAATATAATTTTTAATTATTCAAATTAATAGGGTTTTTTTTAATATTTTTAAATGAAGAAATTAATAAAAATTAATTTTATTAATATATAACTTTAATGAATAGCTTAAAAATTTTTAATTTTCTAAAAAAATGTAAATTATGTAAAATTTTAAGAAATGTCAACAATATATTTTAAAATTTTGAAATTTTCTCGTAAAATTAGTAAAACCTATTTATATATATATTTTTTTTTTTGTATATATAACATTTTTTTAATTCTAAATTTCTTTAATTGTTTTTTTTTCTCTATACTACATTTTTTATTTAGTTATTATTTATAATATAATCACAGCATATATTTATTAATTGATTTATTATATTTTTTTTCTATCGGGGAAAATTAAATTTTGTTTTTTTTTTTGAGAAATAATAATATGAAGTTAAAAGAATTTATAGTTATTTAGAAGATAGAGAATTAAATTTTTGCAAACGAATAATGCCTAAAAATATGCAACCATAAAATGTTTACATATTTTCAGGATTAATATTATTTGAATTAATAATTTAATTAATTGAATTAACGAATTAATAGTTATATTAATTAATAATTAATAGTTTTTTTCCATGAGAAAATAAATTTGAATTAATATGAATTATAATTGATATTTTTTTATATTAATTTGATAAAAGTTGAAAGAAAAATATGGAAAATAAATTTTGCAAAAAACAAGCTGTACATTAGGATTAATTCAAAAATTTTTTTTATATTTATTATACGTTTTTTATTTAATTTTAATATTTAATTTGTAAAAAAAATCTTATATTATTTTTTTTGCAATTGATTTATTTAAAGCTTTTATAATGCATTCGATATTTTGTGGTTTATATAGTAAGTTTTTTTTTTGTGCTTATTTACTGTTTAATTAAATTATGTAAAAAAAAGTTTAGGTGATTTTATATATGGAAGTTATAGAGTTATTTTATTAATTATTTATAAAAGAAATTGGAATGAATTATTTTATATTTTTTTGGAAGTTATTTTGTTAATGACATTTAATTGAAATTTAAAACGTTTTTTTTAGCAGAAGGAAAAATATAAATTTTTTTTTAAGTTCTATTGAAATAGATTTGCTATTTAAAATTTTTAGAATTTTATTAATTATTTTAAAATATTTTTGATTTTTATTATTTAATTTTCATATTTGTGCAATTAAAATTATTCAAAAAGTATTATATAAGTTTTTTGTTTTAGTATATACTTTAGAATAAAAGATTTTTGAAATGGAAGTGAATGAAGAAAATTTTTATATTCTGTACAAAAAAAAAAAAAAATAAATATTAATAAATATATTAATTAATTGTATAATTTTTTCAAACTATTGGTGCTGTTTATTAGTTTTACTAAATACTATATTATATTATATAGAATTTAAAAATTTATTTAAAAAAAAATCAAAAGGTTTGTTTTTTTTTTTTTTTTTTTTACAAAATATTGTAATAAAGTACAAATATGTATTTCTTATTTAATTTATTTGTTTTTTAATTTTTACTTGTATATTTATTTAATTATTTTTTTTTTTAATTAAAACTATTATATAAATAATAAAGCCGTTCCTATGATGAATGACGATTTATTGAATAGTATGGATTTGAATGTCCTAAACTACCAGATGATTGATTACCATCGTCTTTTGGTTGTTTTAAATTTCTATGATATATGCTTTTATGATTTCTTAAACTATTTAATGAACTGTATACACGTTTACATATATTACAGACAGGTTCTCGAGTCGGTCTCATATGAACATTTTGTATATGTCGTTTTAATCTTGTTAATGATGATAAATTTTTATTGCATGGATCACAACGAAAATCTTCACCAGAACCTGGTGTTAAATTATTACTATTATTCATAATATTATTAGCATTACTGCCACTACCACTGCCAACATTACCGCTACCATTATTTGAACCAATTATTGAATTTCCAGATTGTGAAGCTGTTGTTACTGCTTGTTGATTTGCTGATGCCATAGCCATAGCAGCAGCTGCTGCTGCAACTGCATTACTTGCTGACAATAACATTGATTGTTGTTGCTGTTGTTGCTGCTGTTGTTGGTGTTGTTGATTTGAATGAGAAGTACTACCACTAATTGGACCACTTGATGAACTACCAATACCACATAATGGAGAAGATGATGAAAATGCTGGTAAATTTAATCCACTTATTCCAGTTGTTGATGATGATGGTGCTATTGTTGTAATACATTGAAGATTTTTTGATGGTGTGGTGAGAAATGTTGGATTATTAGTCGTCAGTTTACCTGACGACAGAGGCAAAATAAAACGTCGCATTAGCCCAAATTAAATTATTTGGTTTTTATTTTTTTTTTAATTTTTTTTATTATGTATGTATAAGTATATAAAATTTTTTTTTGTATATATTTTTTTTTTAAATTTTTTTTTTAATTTTGTTAAAAAAAGTAAATTTATTAAAAAAAAGTTATGACTAAAAATTAATAAAAAATTTTTTTTTGAATTAAATTGCTATTTAATTGGATAAAGTTGAATAAATTAAATTAATATAAGTATGTAGATAATAATTAAATTTTTAAGTATAATTAAAAAAGTAGAAATAAGTAAAAAAGATTTAAAATAAAAAAAAAAAATATTTTAAGAAGATAAAAGCATTATTAAAGTTTTAAAAAACAAAATTAATAAATATTATTTAAGTGAAAAAATTATAAATTTTGAAAGTAATTCAACTTTAAAATTCCAATTATTTTTATATTTTTTTTTTGCATTTTCTTTATATTAGTTTTTAATCATATTCATTCTTTTAATAAAATTATTATGTAAAAAAAAAAAATTGAGTAAAAAAATTTTTTTTTAAATTATTTTATTATATATATATTTTTTAATAATTATATTTTAATATAAAAATTGTGTTTCAACACCATCACCAACAAGTGTTTGTTTCATTTAAAAAAAATATATATATATATAAATTATTTTTACCTAATTTATCAAACTAAATATATATATATATATATGTATAATTAAATTTGAATATAATTTTTATGGGTTTTATAGGAACATATTTTGTATTTGTTAATCCAAAAATTAGACAAAAAATAAAAAAAATTTATAAAAAATAAATAAATTAAATAAAAAAATTTTGGAATAAATAAAAAATTGAAAAAAAATATAAAATAAAATAATATTGGTTTTTTTTTTTCGGAATATTTTGTAAAAATCTTTAAAAATGTTTGCCATTTTTAATTAAAATTAATTAAATTAATAAATTAATAAAATTAGAAAATGTGATATAAACTAAACAAAAGTATAAATTGAAATTTGTGAAATAATAAATATAAAATGGCAGTAAAATTTTTTGTCTAATATAATGGAAAATATTAAAGTTGAAAATGTTTTGTGAATTAAAATACTATATGATTAATATTATATGTATGTATATATTGTACTACAATACTAATATAAATCATTATTAATTTTACTTTTACCAATTTTTTTTTTCCAATATTTTTAATAATTTTTAAAAATTTTAATAATTTTTTTTATAATTTAGAATTGTAATATTAATAATTATTTCAAACATCTTTTGTTTAGTTATTATACAGTCAAATTTTTAGGTTTTTTTTAATAATTCTTAAATTTTAAATCTTTGTTCCAAATTTTTATTTTGATTTAATTTATTATTTTGGTTGGATTTTGTATAAATTTTGATATTGAATTTTTTTGGTTTTTTTTTTCACAATTTTTTATTTAAACAAAAATTGTTTGTTAAATTTTTTTATTTATTTTAAATATACATATATACTAAATACAAAATATATATATATTTTTTGGAAAAAATTAAAAAAACAAATGTGCTCCCTAAAACCAATAAATTGAAAATTATTTTTGAACTAAAAATTTTTTTATTTTTATGTAATAATATTTTTGCAAGTTCTTATTGCTTTTTCTTTAAATAGTTTTTTAGAAAATATATTTATTAAATTTAATTATGTTTAAAATATTTGAGTCCCGTATGATTTAATTTAAAAATATATTAATTATATTAATTAATATAATATTATTTTATATTGAAATATTTAAAATATTTAATTAATTAAAAATATATTAGTATTAATTCTTTTAATTAATTAATTTAATTTTTTTTATTTAAATTATATTGTTAAAAATTTATAAAAAAAATATTAAATTTTGCTTTTGATCGTAATAAATATATTTTCTAATACTCTATGTATATTTTTTAAAAAATATTATAACGTTTGTAATTCCTTAATCTTTATTAAATTAATAATATTGTATATTAAAAAAAAAAAAAAAATACATATACTTATTATAAAACCTAATTAAAGCCAATAATTTTTCTTTAATTTTTAAATATTCTTAATTACATAATATATTTTTTTTAATTAATAATTTCTACTCAAAAAAAAATCAATCCAATATTTACAAAGAAAACAACGGATAAAATATGGGTAAGTATAATATTATTAATTTTATTAAAAAAAAAAATGTCATAAATTTTTTTTTTTTTTTTTTATATATATAAATTTTTAGTTAGATTATTAATAATATTTATATGTATATATTTTTATATAATAGCAATGAAAATAAAAAAAAAAAAAAATACTAGTATAAAATATATAAATAATGTTTTGTGTTTTTTTTTTTTTTAAATTTATATAAAATATAATAATATATAGCATGTTTAAATTTATTTAAATGTTGTTGTTGCACACCCAAATTTAATGTTACATAAATTGCATATAAGTTAGAGCAAATATTATATAATATATAAATATCGACAAAAAATATATGTATATGTATACTTATATTATATAATGATAAATAACATAAATCTGTCCTTCAAATCGTTTCATTAAATATAAATAATGTAATGGAAGTGTATTTAAATATAAATATATATATATATATGAGTAAAATTAAACCTTTATTAAAAAAACAATAAACAAATTGCAAACACACTAAAAAAAAATTATAAAAATTTTAAAGACGTTTACAAAAAATTATAAAATTAAAAAAAATAAAATAAAATAGGCAATATTTTCATATAAATTAAAAAAATATTGGTTTTTAAATTTGAATTATTTAAATTCTTACCTAAATAAAAGCGTTTTTAAAATGGACGAATTTCATTTTAATTTTTTTTTTTTACATTTTGAAACATAATAAAATAATTAATTAATAATATAAATTTAATTTGATTTTAATTTAATACATTTGAAATAATTAATTAATATTTAAATTTAATTTTTAATTGTAAATGGGTTTTTTTTTTATAATATGTCAAATTAACAATCGCTATATGTCAAAAAAACGTCAAAAATTAAATCGCACCTAAGACATATTCGCTTTTATTTAGGTACCAAATTATAGTTATAAAGCATTATAATTTAATATTTTTTGGAATTAAAAAACAAAAAATTAAGATAAAATAATTAATTAGTTAAAAGCAAAACAAAATGGATATTATATATGTATATAAAATTAATAACAAACATTTAAAAATAAAAAATTAATGAACACAAAAATTTGTTTTATTAGTTAATTATAATTTTAAATGTGCATGTTTTTGATTGCACATTTATATACGCAAACACATATTATTAATGTATTACTATTTTTTTTTTTTAAATATGTGTGTGTTATAAAATATTTATGTATGTATGTATAATTAATATAATGTATGTATAAAATATAAGTGTAGATGTTAATTAGTAATTGTTGTGTATATCGTTAATTTAATTATTAAAAAAAAAAAAAAAAAAATTATTATATTTAAATAAAAATTAAATTAAACAACAAAACAAAAACAAAAAAAACTATAAAATGGCGTCGAAGGGTTATTTTGGACTATATTTATTATGTTGTATATATATATTTAAAGTTTTTAAGTTAATGTATGTATATTGGGGTCTCTAATTGTATAATATATATATAAATGGATATTAGGTGTATTAAATTAATTAAAATAAGCCAATTAGTTAAAATAGTTTTATTTTTACCATTTTTTTTTTTTTTTTTAAATAATTATTAATTATTATTTAATTTAAAATTAATAATTTCAATAAATTAATTTTTTTTTTTTTTTTTTTCTAGAATTTTGTTCGTTGTTTTTTTATAAATTCGTAGATAGTGCACACTCTGTTTTGTATTCGTACGGAATTGTGTTTCTTTTATTTATAATAAATTATATATTAAATTATTTCTAAATAATAATTAATTTCTAATAAATTTTTATAGATGGGGGGAGGGGGTTTTTCATTTTTTCTAATTTGGTGAAAATTTATTTCTTGGGGTTGTTTTTTTTTTTCTATAATTTTCAATAAAAATCCTAAAAATTTTTTTTAGTTTTTTGTTAAAAACAAAAATTATGTAAAAAAAAAAAAGTAAAATTGCATTTATTTTCAGTTTATTAAAATATCTGAAAAAAAATATTGCTTTCTCTTTCTGTTTTTATTTCCAAATTGAAAAATAAAAATTATCATATAAGTAAAATCAAAAAAAAAAACTTTCTTCATATTTTTTTTCAAATACTAATTTTAAGATAAAAATATCAAAAAAAAAAAAAAAAAAAAAAAATAACAACAAAAAGGAAAATTGAAAATGAAATGCGAGTAAAATACATTTAAATATTAAAATATTTTTATATTGATTTTTCGTTTTAAAATTTTAAATTAAAATTAAAAAACACATTATAGATAATGAAATCACAATAATGAAAATGAAAATATGGGTGGTTTGAAAAATAAAAAATTAGAAAAGTACATAAAATACACGTAAGATTTTATTAAAAAAAAAAAAAAAATGTATCTATAGAATACAATATTTAATGAATGAAAGATTAAAAATTAAAAATTAAAAAAAAAAAATTAAAAATTTTCTTTATATAAAAAGAATTAAAGCAAATTTTTTCATCAATAAAAGTTATAGAATCCTTTCACGAGATACAAATTAAAATTAATTCAATTAACTTATAATCGAATAATAAGTTATAATTTTGTGAAAAGTTTTTTATCAAAATTATTATTGACAGATCATTTTGACAACATTAGAAATTTAATTTGTTCTTTTAAACGCTTTACAAGTTTTGTCATCATCAATAATTAAATACAAATTGAATGTTTGATTATCTATCTATAAACAAAATTTTACAATTAAAATTTGTCAATTTAAAATATCAAAAGCTTTTAAACAAAATTTTTTAATAGAAGTAAACAATTTTGCTTTTTGACGTATAACTGATAAAAAGTCGAATTATAACAATTTTGACATTTAATAGTTGTCAAAAATAATAAATTTAATTCTATATTATTTCGAAATGATTGAATTATTTTAGTCATTTTTTTTATTCTATACTATTTTCAAAAGTGTATACCAAACTTTCTATACAGCTACAAAAAATTGAAAAACGAACGGAATGAAAAATAAGCTGGATGACAAACATAATAAGTTAATCGAATTATGTTATTATTTATATCTCATGATAGGACCTTATAAATAATTTAATTTAATTAGAAACAAAATTAGGATTAGAAAATTTTTAATAAAAAAAAAAAAAAAAATTAATTAAAAATTATTTATCTTGAAAGATTTTTTATTTTTATTTTTGAGAACGAAAATATAAAATTATATAATGACAAAAAAAAAAAAAAAATGATATATTATTATGAATTTTAAAATTAAAAAAAAATTAATAATTATTTATGAATTAATAATATTTTATATTAATTAAAAAATTTTTTTTAATTTGATTTAATATAAAAAAACACACATACACGACGATTAATATGTATATATATATATTAATTAATAAAATTAAATAATAATAAAAAAAAAAAAGATATTAATAGGATTATGTTGAATTCAATTAATTTCGAATAATTATTTTTTAATTTCGAATACTTATAGATTTTTCCGTAATTTGAAATAATTAATAAAATATTATTTTTAAAAAATTTTTAATTTTATGAAAAGTAAAGTATTAAAATTTGAAAAGTTCAAATTTAAAATATACATAATTTCAAAATTATTTTACATACATACTTTTGATTAAATAATCATATGTAAGGGTTTTTATTGAATTAATCATAATCCTTTGTTAATATAAATTTTTTTTTTTTATAATATATATATGTATACACATATATTAATTTTAAAAATAGATTTTAAATATTAATATATATGTATATATAATATAATATATAAAAACAAATACTGTGTTTTTTATTTTATTTAATAAATACGAATACAAAATTAGCACACAAATCAAAAAAAAAAACCAATTCACGGAAAATATATATATGTATATTATTAAAAAAAAAAAATAATTTATTATTAATTATTATAAATTTATTTTTTTTTCTAATTTTGTTTTTTTTTAAAATATGTTTTCTAAGTTTTGTGTTTTTTTTTTTTTCTTTTGAAGAAAAAAAAAAAAATATTAAAAAAAAATTTTTTCATATATATAAAAAATTTCATAAATACACAAATTTTGATTAGCGAAAAATATTACAACGAAATATAAAAAAAAAAAAAACCCTATAGTATATTTTTAGGAGCGAAATAAGGTTTAATGTATATGTATATTATTTTGCTACATAATCATTGAAGCGTGGTTTTGGTATGTTTTGAAAAAAAAAAAAAATGTGTGTTTTAGTAATTTAGAATTTATATAAGTTATATTAAATTCTTGTTTTTGAATATAATTATTAAAAATTTTTTGAATATTTTCTTTTTGATGACATTGATTGGTTTTTAAAAATCACATAAAATGATATAAAAATTTAGATTTGCATTTGTCATATACTTTTAAAATATTATGTATTGTCCTATTTTAGTGGAAAGCAAGGGAAGGGGTTCTTATCCCTTTATACTAAACTATTAACTTTATATATAAATTATTAATTTTGTAAAGTTTTACTTAAACTAATAAATAAAATAAAAATTTACCTTATAAGCCTAAATATTAGGTGGGCCTGCCTTATAAATATTTTTTTAATTTTTTAAGAATCTATTTATTAGTATACCAGTAGACCCTAGTTGTTAGAACATATAATTCTTCAAGAAAAGTAAAGGAACATTGAGTAAAATGTAATGGGGCATTGGGTAAAGTGGAACACCTTGTAAAATGAGGCTTAGAGGAAATAAAAATGGTATGATTCCGGTTTTTAAGATCATACATTAATCTAATCAATTAATATACAAATTTATTAATAATCTATTAAATGAAATTAAATTAACAGTTTTTAAATAAATTTACTTTACAATAATTTAACGAAGAAATATGAAAGAAATTTAAAAAAGAAGATGAAATATTAATTATTATTTTTATTTTAAATAACTCACTCGGTTTTTGCAATAAAAATAAACATATAATTAAAAACACTTTATAAAATTCTTCTTTTATTTGTTAAATTGATGACGTGAGACATTTATCACTTATTAAACTTTATAGTAATTAATTTTACAAAAAAGCATAAAAATAAAAAAGATGGATGGGGTTATTTTACCCTTTTCTCAAAATAAATTTTATTTTTCAATTTCATCCTATACAATAGTTTCTTTATTGAAAGGGAATTTAAGTATATTATGTTAATAAACATATAAGTATCTTATCATAATAAACATAAAAGTATCTTATCATAATAAATCATATATGTATATCTATTCTATACCTATTTTATTAACTATACTTCTATAAAATAATATCTTTCGGAAAAATAGGCATGAAAAGTCAAAAAAAGTATTTTACTCTTCATTTAATTTTTTAAATACTTTTTGATGAGATTATATATATACAAAATTATTTCATCTATTCTTAGATCTTTTGATATGTTATTATACTTTGATTGTTGAAAAGTTTTTCAAATTAGAAAATACAAAAAAAAAAAGAACAAAAGTTTCTCTAACCATATACAATTTTCTAAAAATTTTCCCATTTATAACATCTTTTTTACTAAAAAAACCTCAAAATTGCTTGCGGTTAAAAATAAAAGTTTTTTTTGACTATATATATATATATATATTTTTACATATGTAAAAAATTATAAAAACATTCTCAAAACTTTATATTTAATATGTATACGTATAACACATATCCTTTTTTTTAAAGACTCCAATTTAACTGTAAATCCCCATAGTGAAAAACTGTTAACTGGTAAATCCCCATACCAAAAAACTAAAAATGAAAAAAAATAACAAGAAAAACTCTAATCAAAATAACTGAGATTTTTAGAAATAACTGTTAATAGTTTAAAATTTTGAAAATTTTCCCAAAAAAAAGGAAAATGGAAAAACCAAAATAGAAAAAGCCTTAAAATTTTATAAATATTTTGTTTTTTTCCCCTACCATAAAGTTAATTTTAAATTGAGGTGTTAAAAAACTGTTATTTTAAGGTTATGTTTATAACTAGTGATGGTTTTTTGTTTTTTTTTTTTGTTTTATAAAGTTTTACCGTTACACAGAAAGTGTGGTGAAAAGAAATAATTTTTTTTTTTTTAAAGTTTCTATTTAAATATCTCACTTGAAAAGATGATTAAAATTAACACATGTAATGGATAATGTATCTATTATATTAATATTTAGATGTAAAGTTTTAATATTAGAAAAAAAAAATGGGAGTAGAACAATATTTCGAAAAATTTTTTATCTAATTTTAAATTAAATTTTTTTGGAGTTGTAAATGTGGATTCAATGTACAAGAAGTTTGGAAGAATTTTCATTACATAAGATGGGTGGGTGGGAAAAAAGCGCTATGCACTTTTAAAAGGCGACTTAACTTAAGTTATTAATTGTTATATTAGAATTAAATCTGTGGTGGCAATGTGTTTAAATTCGTTTCAGAAGTTTGTAACCGTTAATTAAGTATGAGTAGAATTTCTTACGACATTTTTAAGTTTTATTTTCTATATAAATTGGGTTGGGGTTGAAATCTCCTGTTTTTCAAAAATCTCTTTTAGATAATCTCGTTTTCAGAAAATCTCGTTTTTAGAAAATCTAGTTTCTAGAAAATCTCGTTTTTTTATAATCTCTTTTTTTAAATCTCGTTTTAAACAAGACTTCTCAATGAAAAACGAGATTTTCTAAAAACTAGATTTTCAAAAAACGAGATTTTCTAAAAACTAGATTTTCTAAAAACGATATTTTCTAAAAACTAGATTTTTTAAAAACTAAATTTTCTAAAACCGAGATTTTTCTAAAAACTAGATTTTCTAAAAACTAGATTTTCTAAAAACGAGATTTTCTAAAAATGAGATTTCCTAAAAGCGAGATTTTCTAAAGACTATATTTTCTAAAAACTAGATTTTCTAAAAACGAAATTATCTTGCACGAGATTTAAAAAAAAAAAAAGGATTTACTAAACCGATATTATGTGGCGCTCCCCTGTAAGTTAAATATCAATATTAGATTGATTGGACCTTAAACATATTTGATTTGGAAAATCCGATTTTCTATGAAAAAATCTGGTTTAAAGGAAATTAGAAAATATTTCTGAATTTTTCGATTTAATTTTTATATAAAAAGTGATTTTCGAAAAAAGTTAACTGGTATTTAAGATTTTTGATGTTTTTATATATATATATATATATATGATTATTCTATAATTGAAATCTTTATAGAAATTAACAATGAACTTATCATGTATTAAAATCTGTATCTAATGTAGTAATAAATTTACTTTAAAATTACAATATATATGTAGTTAAAATAAAACGATTTATTTTGAAGTTATAAAAGAGTTATAAAAAAAAAACATAACATAATATTAGTTTTACATAATAGTGCGTATATACTTGTATATACATTATATAAAACATCATATATGTTTGGTGTTTTAAAAAAGTTATTATGATGTGTGAAAAATCTGTTTATTGTTTTTTTTTTTTTATTATAAGTTGAAAAATTAAGTAATTATTAGATAAATTAAAATTATATTATGGTAATTGGATGGGAAATTCTTGATTTCCTTCTTTTTAGTTGTTTTTTTTTATTTTGTGTTTTTGAATTAGTTTTTCCGGAAGCTTTTCAATTTATAAAATTTGTTCTTTTTTTTTTTGTTTTTTTTGGGGGAAAATATTTTATAGAGTTTTTTTTTTGGGGAATGTTATATACTTATATATTAATATTTATTAATATATATTAATGTATTATATAGTTTTGAATTTTTGAATACGGAAGCATTTGTTTAGATACACATATATGTATATATATTAATATGAATTTTTTGATAAAATTTTAAGATTTAAAGTTGAATAACATGAAGATAATTATGTTGAAAAGTTGTAATAAAAGTAATTAATAATAGTGTGAAGTTTTTTTTTTTATATTAATTTGTAAAAAGTAATTGATTGTAATACTCGTAATAATTAATTACATATATTTTAAAGATAAGTTTTATTAATTAACACCATATATGTGTAATTTAAGATTATTTGGAATTTTATAAAATATTTAAAATCAAGTTTTAAATATTACAAAAATTTTAAAAATCCGTTATAGAACCGTAAATTTTTCGAAATAGGCCTAAGATAGTTAAGAAAAATTGATAAAAAGGGTCTAATCACTGAATCTAATCTAAAATAACCCAGCGAATATCAAATGTTTTTAAATAGAACTATTTAATACAAAGCTTATGTATATTGAATATTAATATTTTAAGGGACTTTAGTATTATTTTAGATAATCAAGTTGTTTCATAGGCCCTTATCTAGATCTAAGATTAGTTCTAATCCTTTATTAATTCCTGGATGAACCCCTAATTCTTCAATTAGATTTCAAATAGTATAGAGAGAGAGAATTTCAAAGACCAAAGAACATTTCAAAAATTTTTGAAAAATTTTTATAAAATCTAATAAGGCAGCAGTTGGGCAGCATTCTTCACCAAACATATTTAACACCTGAATTATATTAATAATTTACATATTAAGGGAAGGTTTATATCACATTTATAGAAGTTATACAATCTTAGTTTCCTAGTAGTAGCGTATAGGTGCTCTATCTTAAGTAGTAAATTTTTCTAATTCAGTTCCTAATTATTTTTGTAAATTTTGTAAATATTTAAAAAGTATATGACAAAATATTAATTATATTTAAAATATAAACTAACAGTTAAGCATCAATTAAAATTAAAATTTTTTTTAAGAAAACAATGTCAACATAAAGGAATAATTCAAAAATTTTTAATATAATATACATTATTAATAAATAATATTTTTTTAATTATATTATTTAAAAAATTTTGAAAAAAAAAAAAAATAAATTTCACATAAAAAAGTGTTAAAATTTTTTTTTTGAAATCCAATTGAAATAATCTACTAAGTTATTTATTAAATATGTATATAATTAAATGTTGCTTTTGTTTAAAATATTAATTTTGGAAATAAAATAATTAATGTGAAATTTTTTTTTAAATAATTTTATTTTTTTTAATATTTTTTTTTTTTCTTAGGGCAGAATTTTAAAATTCAGAATTCTAATAGTTAAAAAAAATTGCAAATTATGCAAATTATATAAAAAAAAAAAACAAATTTGTTAATTAATTCGCGTTTTTTTTGTTTTTCAATTAAGAACGTAGAATACTTTAAATGTGGTGGGCGGGGGTGGAAGGATCTACTATCTTATTAAAATTTTTTTTTTTTTTTTTTTTTTTTTTAATATTATCTACTAGATGTTATTTGGATTAATCATTAAACCATTTAAAAAAAAAAAAAATATTGTATATAGCGTGTTTACATATACTAAATTATTTTTTTTTTACTCATTAATTATTTTTATTTTGTTTTTTTTTTTTAAAAATAATTTTTTTTTTTTTTTTATATTAATTAATTTTATTTATAAATATAATAACGTAGATTTAAAAAAAGTTAATATTAAAATAAAATATATATATATAAGTATATTAAAGTAATTTAAAGTAAAAAAAAAAAAATGGTAAGTATTTAAAGAATAAAAGATTCTTACCTTGTGGGGAAATTGCTGCTTCTGCTGCTGATTGTAAATGTGAATTAAAACCTAAAAATAAAAAGAGAAAGATATGTTAAGACATTAATTAAATTCTTTAAAATACCTAATATTTAACAATTATTTAACAACCATATATATCTACTTCAAATTTAATTTATACTAAAGTCGCGAAGCGCTCAAAAATCGAGCGATTTTTGCACTCAAATTTTATTATTTTAAACAATAAAAGCCGACCTCTATGAAAATTAAAAAGTAATTAGGAAAAGATACAAACTATTGAGACCTATGTATAACACGGAGGAAAGTCGTCACCGCACACAATGTGAGGAGAGATTATTAAGAGAGGAGGAAATGAAAATGGTAAATAGAAGATTGAATTTAAAATTGACTTCTAAAGAACTTATATAAAGTCGAAAGAGTGGAATAACATTTTAAGGAATTGCAATTGAAGGATACTTATTATTAATAAAAATAGTATGAAAGTATTAATGAATTGCAATTGAAATATGCTGCAGATTAATAATTTGTTGAACTTTGAGCAGGAATCGAAAAGGGATATCAGGGGTGTATATTCTTCGAAATTTTAGAATAGAACATTATTAATAGAGGAGAGCACGAATATGATGTTAAAGAAATATAAATAGAGGTATGCCTTAAATAAATCTACTAAGTTAGTTAGGCTATTCCAATTGCAACAGTATTTAAAAAAATATTTAAATCTTTAAATAATTAGATATTCCAAAGCTTCACATGTTTCTAATTGGGTTCGTAAAATTAATCCAAAAAAAATAATTAATTTAAAAAAAATAAAATTCAAAACTAGAAATTAAAAAAAAATATTCAAATCATAATATAACATTACCTGCTAATGCAGCTGGATCTAATGCAGCCATAGAAAAATTAAACGATCCAGGTGTTGTAAATAATTTAGATTCAGCAGGTGACATTAAAAAAGGCGGCTGATGATGTGAGTGAATACTGTTTTCTATTTCGTCATCATTTACTGAACTAAAATTACAAATACAAAAAAAAATTGACATATTTTTTTATTTTAATTCATATATACATATATAAATTTCAAGTTAAATTTCAAATTCACACGTGATAAGTTTTTTAAGCCAAAATATTTGAAAGAAAAATGATAAAAAAATGAGAATTTTAAAAGGAAGTGTTAAAAAAATATCAAATTCTTTAATTTTGAAACGGATATATCAATATCCTTTATAATTCTATATATGTATATACTTTTTTTTATTCGTTAGAATTTTTTTGAAATTTGAGAATTTTCATTCAGTCACCTTTTTTTATTAAAAATTTTTTTACCTTAAGGATCCTTTGCCAATATCACCACTACTTGAACGATTTGCATCATGTTCACCTGTCGAATCATTACTGTGTTCATCATGTACTGGATTATTATTTGAGCATACTAATTCCATTGGTTCTGATTTAACATCATCATTATTTATTCTGGCTGGTGGTGAATGACTTAAACTATCTTTATCATTAACGGGTATACCATTTCCGGTTGGACCATTTCCTACAAAATTATTTCAAAATATAAATTACGATTATAATTTTTTTATTTTTAATTGAAAAATTTTTGAACATTATTTTAGTTTGTGTCTACAAATGAAGCACTAAAAAAAAATTTCTATAATATTCTAAAATTAAAGTTTCCAAAGTTGAAATTTTTAATTTTTTTTGATTTGGAATTTAAAAATTGACTTTAGGATCTACAACTTCCACATTAAGGTAAAAGATAAAACTACATTAAATTACACAAGAAAAATATTCCACCAACACAATTTAAAAAAAAAAAAAAAACATTTTAAATAAAAGCGGTTCTACACCCCATATTAATTAAAAATTACCATCATTTATCTCACTTTTATCATCCTTAATTGGTGGTGTATTATTATTATTATGTTTTATTGTTGAATAATCAGCTGCTGTTAATTGATCTCTTAAATTATTTGGATCTGGACTATTATTATTACTGCTAGAAATCCCATTATCATTGTTTGGTCTAAGTCTCTTTTGTCCGCTACTACCCATTATTTCATTATCTGATTGTGATGAATTAGGTCGTTCACGTGTCATTGCTGCAACAGCTACTCTTCTCATTAATTGATTAACATTTGTTAATGGTGAATGATGAATACTTGATAATGGATGTCCCGGTGGTGATACACCACAATTTGAAAATATTGGTGAATCATCTAAATGTGTTATTTTATCAAATGGATGTCGATGATTAATTGGTGTTCTTGGTGTACCATTATCAATATCTCTTTCTCTACCAATATCACCACGTCCACTGCTAATATTATTATTAATACCAATACCAGTGTTACAACCATCACGATTATTTTGACTATTATTGACCATACCACTATTGCCAATACCACCAACACCAATTCCACCACTAACACTTGAACGTCCATTATCAATATTATTTCCACCACTATTAACACTACCAATTCCAGAATTTGGAATATTTTGTTCTAACTGTAAAATTTAATTAATTGAAAAAATTAAAAATAAATATTAATTAATTATATAATTTAAAAAAAAAAAAAACCGTTATTTACATTTTGTGTTTCTTCAGCTTGTTTTTGTGTTAATCCTGAAACTCGGAGTACTTCAGCTGTTTTTAAAAATGAACTTAATGAACTTTGATGTACATTTACTTCACCATGATATATAAATTCAACTAAAGCATGCAAATCAGGATATGATACATCTTGTAGTACAATAACTGGATGTTTACATGGTGTACTCTATAAATATAATAAAAATAATAATAAATTAAAAAAAAATTTTTAAATTTAAAATAAAATTTAACAAAGTGCTTTTTTTTAGGGATTAACGAGATTAAAAATGACTCCGAAGTAATTTGTCAGGATATAGCAAAAAAATTGCCCATTCACTAAATTTGCTGATTTTAAGTACTTCATTAACAGCAGAAGCTGCAATGATGTACCCACATATTTACAGATGTATAACAAAAGGAATCACGCAATATATGTACATATATATGTACAACATTTTTTGTGTTTAATTCATCACTTTAAAAAATTAATAAAGAATTTCAAAATAAAAAAACTTCTTCTATTTGTCAACTTAACTTTTATTTTATTACATACATATTTTAATATTGCGGACTGGTTTTAGAACATTATGACTAATACCGAGGCCACGTCATAATTAAAAATGTGCATATTATTTCCCCTTTTATCACAGAAGTTTTATTCAATTTTTTATATTCGTATTTTATTCGTTTTATGTGTACCATGATGTACAAATTACGAAAATATGTACATACTTCTAAAATGTTTATAATTTAAGTTATTTATATTAATTTATATATTATTATATGTATTAATTTCTTATTATTTATGTAAACGAGGTCATTCATTAGTTGGATATTATATTATTGTCATTGAAAATATAAACTAAAAATTTTTTTAAGATTATTTTTTAATCATTATGATTTTGAAAAATCGAATGATAAAAAAAAATTACAGGCCACGTCATAATAAAGTTCATGGATTATAAAATTTTTAAAATAAGTTTTTGTAACTTATTATTATATTGTACTTATCATAAAAAAAAAAATGTAAAATGTAAAATAGATTAAAAAACCTAAATACTATTTTAATATTTAAGTATTTATTTAAGTATTAATTTAAAATGACTTGTTAATTGTATGTATGGATGGATGTAAATTGTAAGTTTTTTTTTTTTTTCTTAATAATTACGAATGAATGATTTTTGAAAATTTTTTTTTTATTATTCCTTTATGCCTATTTTTATTTGTTATATTGCATTCTTGTATATATAGAGACCAGTTGAGACCTTCTAAGTTAAATTATCATGCGTATTTTAAATGATTTTTTTGGTGTTTTTTTTTTTTTTTTTTTTTTTATAAATATTTAAGCGGGTACTAATTTACATATATGTATGTATATATAAAATATGATATTAACTGTAGTGGGTATATTTTGTATTATTACACATATCTATATTATGAGTTGTAATAAATGTTTAATACTTTAATCAGATGCTTGTAAATACATATATATATATATGGATATACGAGCCCATTTTACAAAGTTTTTGAGGCATATATTACAGGAATAAAATTAAAGCAGTGGAAATTTAAGCTCTAAAGTTCCTAGACTTAGACAGAAATCCTTACAGTAATAAAATTAAAGGAGTGGAATGTAGTGCTAGAAAATTGAAGATCCAGAGTTCCTAGACTTAGACAGGATGAATAATAATACATATATTGATTTTTATTTAACGGAAAGTTATCATTAACTGTCATTAACTACTATCATTAAAAAAGAACTTTTGCTGACTGATTGAATTTGGAAAAGTAAAATTAAAAATATTTTCAAAAATTTGACAATGCAATATCTATAATAATTAAGTAGAAACTGTTATTCATAAAATAAGAAGTTCCGTAAATCAATATAAATTGATTGATTGACATTTAATAATCAGAAGTTAAAGAAAATCAATTGTCAAACTGACAGTTTTAAAATAATATTTATTTACTTTAAACTTTTAAATCTACATATTAAGTATAATAGAGATGTCTTTTGGTTACATACATACATACATACTTATATTTTACAACTACAAATGAAATGATGTATTAATTGGAGGAATCGAAGTAAATATATTACATTCGGAAGCCTAGCGTACAAAACGGTTTTATTAATTATTTTTTTTTTAAAGTGACATTTGCTGTCAAATTTTGTAAATCAAATATTAATTTTAAAATTTTAAAAAAAGTTAGAATTATAGACAAAATAAAAAAAAAAGAAAGAAAAATTAAACTTCAAAATTGCATATGACAATGAATATTGCTGCAACTTGTAATGTCAAAAGTAGAAGGTGGGTCAGAGTGTATCTCTATAAATATATAAAATTTGAAGTTGCTAACAGGATATTCATCTTTATTTGATCATCCTATCAAACTGTATATAAAAATAAAAAAAATACTTGTTAATTGCATATAAATGGACTTGTACATAAATTACAAATACATATATTAATTTTATTTTTGTGCAAACATAATCCATGTGTTCTTGTGTGTATTAATGGATTCATTTCATTTCATTTTCTTAGTTTCGACTTTCGAGGACATATGAATTAACTTAATATATATATATATATATATATATATATATATATATATAATATAATTTGTATTCTTATTATTTCTGTATTTTTATGTGTCAATATATATTTTTTTTCTTTGGGTCTTGTATATAAATAGATGTAAAAAAATTATATTTTTCCTGAAAAGTCAAATGCTTTGTGATAAAAAACGAGGCTAAATATTGCAATGTGAAGTTTGCATTATATTTTATATATATTATTTTAAAGTTGATTGCTTGTTACAACAACAACAACAACAAATTTTTTTAAAAAAAAAAACTTGCACCGAAAATTGATACAAGAAACAGTGAAAACTTAAAAGAAACCATTTTTTTTTTATTTTTTTTATTATTATTTATAATTTTTTTTATTTTAATTTTTATGGCCTCTATTGTCTGTCTGGTTTTAGCCGTAATTTTTTTTTTATTTTTGTTGTTTTTTGTGTGTCTTCTACTGTTTCTTTCTCTTATTTTGCCATTTGCAAATTTTGCTTTTTTTTTTTTTTTATTTTATGAATTTGGTTTTTTCATTTAAATTTTAGTTGTTGTTGTTGTTGCATTATTACCAAATTTAATGATATTGAAAGTAGGTTACTTGAAGTTGGATGTGTTTTTTTTTTTTTTTTTTTTTTTCAAGGAAAAAGGAAACTTATGCACGACAACACAACATTTGGTTTTAAGCGTCAAAAAAAGTATATAAAATTGATGATATTATTATATTTTGTATTATTTTGTGTGTGTGCCTATGTGTATGTGTTCATATGTGCATTTGTAATATTTTAAACGTCGTTACATATACTATGTTTTTGCAGTTTGAGGTTAAGTAACATGCAATTTTGTTATTATTATTATATTATATTATATACTATATGCTATATATACACTATAAATATGTGAATTAATAACTTAAAAAATATATAATATACTTAAGTATATATATGAAATAATGCAGGAACTAGTTAGTGTTTTGTTAGTTTTATAAATTTTTTTTTTAATTTGTTGTTGTTTTTTTTTGTGTTATTGACGATTTCTTTGAAATTTACATTCAGAAAATTTTTTTGAAGGATTTTCAAAAATTAAGTTGTTTTTTGTTTTTTATAATTATTAAGTCTTTTTAAACAAATTTTTTTTTTATTTGTTTATTTTAATAATGATAATGTTTAAGTTTAATAATGATAAGTTGTTTTTTTTTATTAATAAATACCTATAAGTAATATGGAATATGAAGGAATTAATTGGAATGAATTAAAATTGTGAAGGTTAAAATTAGGAGTTTTAATAAGATAAAAATGTGTTCTTGTGTTTTTTTTAAAATTTAATTTTAAAGTGTATTTAAAGTTTAATTTTTAAGAAATTTTAAAAAAGACTTAGGCGAGAAACTTGATTTTGTTTGATTTGAATAGTTGCTTACCTAATAAAGGGCGGGCGCAAAACGAAAATGGTTTACCCTGTAAAACATTGTTTGACGTTTTTTGCATACATTTCATAAGAATGAAATATGAAATAGGGTTAGGTACTTCAGAGTCCAATTTCCGACTGTGTCTATGGTAATATTTTTGGCATAAACTATTTTAAATATTTTTTTTGAGTGCCAAAGTGATCGAAGCCTTATGGCTGTTTTTTTAGTGGGTTACACTTGGGTAGGGAAATTGGGTCAAACATTATATTTACTATGTTGTCCAGGATATATAGTAATGGACTCGATAAAATTATCTCAGGATTAATATCCCACAGTGTTATCAGTTGTCAATAAATAAATAAAACGTCAAATTAAATATAAATCATAAATTACTTGTTACGGTAAAAATTGAAATAAATAAAAAAATAAAATCAAATAACTGAAAAATAATTCAATTATAAGTGATCAATTTCAATTTGAATTCAATACCCCTAACTATAATAGACTTATGATGTGATATGAACTTACTTTCGATAAACATTCGATATGATTACAAATGATATACAAAATCATAAACCAAACTGTAATAGTCATAAAACCAATCAAACGCATAAAATGTCAAACAAAAATATTTAATTATTAAAAATTTATGCATTTACCTTGTTATGTTTGATTTTGAATTTTTTTAATTCTTTTTAATTTTAGATTAAATTATGTTTAGTTTCTTTTCAATTTAGTTTGCTTGTATGTATGATATTATATGATATGTACGGTTCGTTTTTTGTGCCTATGACTTGACGAATGATTTCTTAATGATATCGAATGATGGTTATGACTATTATAGTTAGTTATAGGAAAAGTCATACAATCGTACAAAATCATATGACAACATATAAAATTACATGACTATTATAGTTAGGAGTATTCACATTTAATTATTTGACATTAAAAAATAATATGGTTAAGATATATTTGACATTTGAGCTGTGAACTTTTTTTTAAAAGTCGAAATGTCATAGTAAGCGGGTAAATCTTGACTTTTAAAATATTAACTTAGCTTTGGGTGTATGACATCTGCTGTGGCTAAATAGGTCTTTAATCTTTAAGAGAAAACCTCAATGTAATAACTTTTTTAGAATCTTGTATTTGAATAAACTTTATAGATGACAGATATTTTATATGACATTTTAAAATGTCACGTATCTACAATATATAGTTACATTTGATTTTATTCAAATATAAAATTATAAATGTCATTTCTATAATTCGAATGTACACATGATGAGTTTCTGTGATATTTGAATATATAAAAAATGGAATTTCCTTTGTACTTTTCGTGAATCCTATTTTTAGTAATCCACTATAAATATATATGCGTATGTTAAAATTCTGTTTCAAATTCATCTGTATTTTAAAGTGTTTAACCTAAATTGTTGATTTTTTCTAAAAATAATATGCGATTTTGTTTTTTTAAATTTTTATTTTTTTAAACAAATATAATTTTCCCTATTGATGATGTAAAATTAATTTATTTTATATTTGTTTTTCTTACTTTCGAATAAATTTTTTTTTCCAAAAAAAATTCTGTGAAAGCTGAAATTGTAATCAATGTGATCTTAAAATGGGTTTTTTTTTGATCAAATTAAAATAAAAACAAAACAATAAATTACAAAATTTATTTAAGTTAAAATTTTGAAAAAAGTGAAACTGAATTTTTCAATGAAAATTTTCTAAAAAAACAAATTTGTTAAAAAAAACCCAATAAATGCATTAAGTATAAAAAACAATATAAAATACAATCAAATATGATGATATCATAAATATATTTTTGTTTTTTGTATATATATATACTTATATTTATATACATATTTTAGGATGCAAAAGAAGAAAGGGATTAATAAAAAAACAACAGAATAATAAAATATAAAATAAGAAACAGTAGCAATAAAATAGCAGCAATGGCAACAGTAAGAGCAACAGCACAAAAACGATATATAAAACAATTCAATATATATATAATCACCGACAGAAGTTTATATATAAATAGTACATTTTTACACAGAAATATGCATATATGTATATAAATTTGTAATTTTATTATTGTGAATTGTTTTTTTTAAGTATAAATTTAGCGTAGGCTTATTTTGAATTTTATTTTGCAAATCGCATTTTTTTAGATGATTTTTTTTAAAAAAAAAACAAAAAAAATTGAACATATAACCTCCAAAAAAACAACAAAAACAATTTAAGTTTTTATGTATATATATATGTATGTATAAAAATATAATATAATTACAAAAACTAATAAAAAAATAATAAAAAACACAAAATTAACTGCAGATTTGTGTATTTTTTATTATTTTATTTTTTTTTTCAGAATTCATAACCTCAATTTTAAATTTTTTTTAAAGTTTTGTTTTATTTCACGAAAGTCCGGATGCAATTTTTTATTTTTCGATTGGAGTTTAGTGTGCTAAAATGTTGTTTTATATATTTTTAAAATTTCTTTGTTTTATAAATTATGAATATTTTTGCAGCATGTTTAGACGAATTTTTTTAATCCTATTTATAGAAACTTAATTATAGAAACGAATCTTCAGTATAAGATTTTTAAATATTAAGTACCTATATAAAGATTTAAATCTTTTTGTTTAAAATAAATTACCCATTACATATTTAATGAATGTAATCATAATTTTAATATAGGTAAGTTAATAATTTTTCTGAGGTTGGCAATGCTCATTTTGATTAGAGTATCAATTGTTTGTTTTGTAAATGGGTTTTTAAAATGAAATCTGTCATTCCCTATATCTGATTTCTTATTAAATAATCAATAAAATGTTTTCGAATTTTTAAATGTATAAATTAAACTTGACAATTGATTACTGATTACTGATTAGCAACGAGTACCTATATGCATTGATTCTTATAGCCTATCTAAAATGACGCTCTCGTTGCATTACGTAGTGGAAGCGTCCAATTAAATGTACATGACAGCGTTTTTTGACATTGTTTTGTTTACAAATTTCAAGAATTAAAAAATATTCAATAGTTTAAAGCTTATTGTATAGCTATTTAGAATAATGGTTTGATATTATTTAATCCAAGACAGAAAAACAATTAATAATTTTAGTAATTTTTTATTCTGATATATTTTTGTAATTTTTTAATAAAAAATATTTTCAAAGTTCAATTATTTGACATTTGAACACGTAAAGAAAGCGAAAAAGTTAAAAGTAAAACAACTTTTTTAATGGCTGCGTAATGGCTGTGACATTGCTGCGTCTATTGTAGACATTTTCATATAATTCAATATATTTAACTTAGTTTGACAGATAGATACATGTAGGATTTTAAATATTACTGTGTTCATATTAACTAAGTCTCATTCTATTAAATGCATTCCTTCATACACGTCTCCTCATTATTCTATAGGAAATATTTTCGAATATTAACAGTAACATGTATATAAATTACTAATAAACAATTTTATTTTTGTATATCATTATATGCACTTTATGTACTTACATACACATGTGCAATACACATATTATTTGAATTTTTTTTTTTAAAGATATTTATAAGCCACGTTGTAACGTAATAATAAAACGGATCCAACAGTTTACAGCTTTACATTTATTACAACATACATACATGTATGTATATATATATATATATATATGCATTTTGACCATAAAATTAATATCTTGAAAGCAAAAAAAAAAAATGCTTAAAGATAGAGAAGAAAAATACGAAAGAAAGAAAAAAAAAAACAAATAATATCATAAAATATATTTGAAGATGAAAATGCAATCGAATGTAAGTCGCAATCAGGAATTCAAAAGAAATACAAAACAAAAAAGAAAAGAAACTATAAAACAAACGCCATAGGCTACAGAGCGTTATATTTAAGTACAATTTACAATATGCAATATATATATATTTATATATATAAAAAAAGAACTTGAAATTAAAAATTATACTGTATGCTGAAGGGATGACCTAATTTTAATAAAATTTAGTTTTTATACATGTATATAGTACTCGTATAATTATATGTTTATATGTATTAGTTTATGACTTTATGTTTAATTTAATAGACGCGAATACAATATGACTTTTTAAAATGCGCTTTCGGATCGCATTATCGTTTATTATATACATACTCGTATATAGGATTTGGATTGTAAATGAATTTATAAATTGATTGTACTCGTTAGTTGTTACTCCGTATAATGGCGTTATATATTTATATATATATATATGTCTGTGTACTTCAATTGAATTTTTTTTTTAAATTTAGGACAAAAAAATTATATGAATTGAAAACAGAATTGTAAAAAATTAGTAATATTTTTTGATCACTTTGGCGAAATAACTCCATGATGTTTTTCGGTTTATGGAGTTTTTGACGGTTATTTTAAATTGATTTAAAACAAGTTTATTGGGAGAATCTAATTTAATTATTGTATGAAAAATATGTATGCATGTATACTCGTATATGTATAGTAGATATTGATAGTATTTACATAAATGGTTGCAAACTAGAGCTATTGATTATTGTCAAAAATCACAGAAGTTATGATTTTTTAATCATTTAACAGATTATTAAAAATATTTCTAAATTAATCAACATTTGCTTTGGGTATGTCTTCATACTAAAAATTGCTTCACACTGAAAAAAACTATTTTTTAAAACTTAGGTACATACAGGTACAGGTTATATTGATCGAATCTATAAAATTGAACTGGATCTCAAATCTCACAAAGAATAGTTTTGAAAAAGTGAGATTTTTACTCTAACTTTTATGCATTTGACCCAATATGACATATCATATTCTTATTATTAGAATTGATCTTAATGAACTCCACATGTTAAACATGAGATAGTAAAACCGAATAATATGTTTAGTAAATAATTAAAAATAGACTACAAGTGTCGAAAAAACTCAAAATCAGAGATAAAAAATTATACGAGATCACTGAAGGAGTATCCTTAAGATGAATTACCTTAGTAGAACTTAAATGAAATCAACTTAAGATTAAAAGTTCTGAATTAAAGTGCAGAAACGCAAAATTAGACCAAAGCTTATTATAAACTTTAAAATTTAGAAAGAATGAAAATATTTTTTGTTCTTGATGTACCTACGCATTAATAAAAAAAACATTAAAAAACATTAATTAATTTTAACTTTAAGTTAATCTTATTTAATTTTGATTCTTGAAAACATCTCTTTTTAATTAGGCCAATTTTTAAATTACAACAATTAATTGAGTTAATTAAAAAGTAAAACATTTGTATGCCTAAACTAAAATAATACTTATTTGAACAATTCAATTTTAAATTGTTTTATTCAAAAAATCTTTTATACAATAAATTAGTTACATTGAAAAAGTGGTACTAAGTTGTTTTTTTTTTTTTTTTTTTTTTTTTATATTTAAAGAAATTCTTAAAACCAATGACAACAAAATGGAAACTTAAATAACTAGTAAAAATAATGAATCCTTTATTAAAATCAAATGTACCAGCGCTAAAAACCAGCAGACAAGGAATTGTGCACTTTACAGTAGAACTAGGTTAGGTTTATTTATATATAAAGCTTATACTCTAACTATGGAAATTTTTTTAGTCTGCAAGAGGTCAGAATTAAAAAAAAAAACATAGAATATTGTTTTAGTTTTTCATTTTCTTCTGATTTTTTTTTCTATTTTAAATATTTTTTTAAATGGTGATGATGATCTACATTTAAGTGACCCTCTCTTTTTAATTTTTTTTTTTTTTTTATTATTTTTTTTAACTCAGAAAAAAAAAAAAATGGTAAACCAAATTGCGATGATAAAAAACCGAATAAAAATGAATGAAGAGGGGGTATTGTACAATTTTTTACAGTTAAAGAAACGTGAAAGTTGTTTAATTTTGCGATTTATTATATTCGCTTTTTTTTTTTTAAGGATTCATTTCTATAAAAGATTTTTTTTGTTTTTTTTTTTTTTTTATTGTATGTCCAAGGAAGAGAAGATTTTCTATGAAAGTTTTGTGAATTGATTTTGTTTTTTTATTCTTTTAAAATTTTGAAGGAAACGCGAAAAAAAAAATTTTCGTAAAATGGAGAAATTGTTGCAAACAAATATTGTATAATAGGCTATAAAGAATAAAAAAATAAAATGCATTTGTTATATTGTGAAACAAATTTTTTTTTTGTTTTTTTTTTGTTTTTTTTTTTTTTTTTATTTTATTTGCAACTAAACATGAATAATTAATTGACTGCAGCATTATTTTAATTAGTTTTTTTTTTTTTTTTTGAAAAATTCTGCAGCAACGGCAGCAGTCCCAAAACTTAAGCATACAAAAATTGCGCGATATTAAAAAAAAATAGAATAGTGGCAGTTAAAAAATGAAATAAAAATTAAAAAAAAAAAAAATAGGGGACTATGTGGATTGTTCACTAAAATAAAAAAAATATAAAATAATTAAAAAAAAAAAAAAAAATAAATAGAAAATGAAAACTGCAGTAAATTTGCAACATAAGTTTTCCACGGTTTTTTTTTTTTTTTGTTATTTCTTACAAATTTTAAGATTTTTATTAAGTTTATAAAAATTATAAAATAGGATTTAAAATATAAGTTAATGTATCCTATAAGTAAATTAACCTGATTCTTTAATAACGGTTGTTGAAAGGAAATTACCGTTATTTGTATTAAACGTCACAATTTAAATTTCTTATAATATTCAATATACGTACAATATTATTTAAGAGTGAAAAAATTTAATTTAATAAAATTGAATAATATTTTGTAATAATACAGAACATTTGTATTTTGACAGCTACTAATGACATTCCAAAAAAAAATTGAATAGTCTGCCTTATTTTAAAAAAGTTGGATTTTGTACCATATAGATTATTGTTCCATACAGAGCATTTGCATTTTGACAGCTGAAAATTACAATTTAACTGTTTATTAATATTTTGTACCATATAGATCATTGTTATGTATATAGAACATTCGTATTTTGACAGTTACTTATGACATTTAAAAATAATTGAATAGTCTTTGCTTAAATAATAAGTTGAATTTTGTTTCATAAATAGATCATTGTTCCATACAGAACATTTGTATTTTGACAGCTATACTACTGACATTTTAAAAATTAAGTCCAGCTTATATCCGATACAAATAAACCGTTATAATAATAATTTTTAATTTGCAAGGTTCATTAAACATGACATTACTGATTTTTTGACAGCTTATTTGTTTTACACTTTTACTTATAGACTTATTTAATTTTTCTTATTCATTGAATATTTTTAATGAAACACCCTGTACTTATTTTCAATTATATATGAATTATCTTATAATTATTTATAGTACATTTATTTTCCATTTTGCAAAGAGTAACTTTTAATACTAAATTATAAAGGGACTGACATTTTATTGAAAGTTTAATATAAATCAGTGATTCTTAAACTTTGATTGACCTTAATGGTATAAAATAAAAATAAAATATTAGCTATTATTTTAAATATTTTTTAAAATATTTTTCATTTTGGTTTTTTGCTTCGAAAAATAAACTTTTCTTAATTAACAATATAGAATTTTATTTTATTTTAATTGGTATTTTTGTAAGTAATGGTTTAATGAAAGTTATAATTAAAAATTAATTGAATTAAAAAAAAACTATTATTTAATTATTTTTTGAAAATTTTTTCAAAGTAAGGTTCTGCTGAATGTAAGGTTTTCTGAGTGTGTATGGGTAAAGGTGAAACGAATATGTGGAACCTAATGTTGAAGTCTTAAGGTTAGTTAGATTTGTCCTTAAAATTATATTTAGAAAAATTGAAATGAAAATTTTGATTTATTTACTGAACCACTTTAACGGTTATGGGTCTTTAGATTTGTACGGTAACTATTACACCCCATGTACATCTTCTTTGAAACTTAATGTACAAAATGTTTTACAAAATATTGAAAATTAAATTCTAATTTTTCAAATTAAATTCTAATTACCAACCGCTTATACCACCTAAACGGTTGCCTTATGTTGGTACGGCTGGAATGTCTTCGAATTAATATCTTTAATTGATAAGCTTTTGTAAAAAATCAGGTAAGCCAAAGGGCAACTTCTATAGGGTAGTTTTTAGGTTTTTAGCGAATATTTCTTAAATCGAAAAATGGTACAATAAAATTTATAGCATAAAAGTTTTTACACAAATATTAGAGCTACAATTTTGCCATAGAAAGTTTTTTGATCTGAAGATTTTAGTGTCTCTAACTTTTAAGTTAAGAAATTTAATATGTACATATTTTTACATTAATTTGAATGCATACAATTTTTATAGATTTACTCTGATAATTTGACGCATTGTTGATGACGTCAAAATTCAGACTAAAAAAAATTTAACGTCAGAAAAATCTTTTTGGAAATTATAATGTATGTTTATAATAATAATGTAAATTTATAAAGTTAATTGCTTTAATAAAAATTATAACATATGTAAAACCTGTAAAAATCTTTTAAAGATGTTTCACATTATGATTTTCCTGTAAGAGCGGTTGGTTCTGTGGTAAACATAGAATATTACCATTTTTTTTAAAATTCTAATTAATAAATAAAGAAATGTTCCAATAAAATATTTTCTAATAAATTTATACGAAACTATTGCAATAAATACTAATTTGTACTAAGGTGGTTAAACAAATTTGTCATCAAGAAATAGAAATTATTACAAATAGGTACTTATTTAGTTTTATAGCTAAATTTAAAACATTTGCATGTCAAATTTATATTTTTTAATAAATTTTTTTTTTTTTATTATTTCTTTTTTATTTTTAATAAATTAAATTCTATAAAAATTTATTTTACTTCTAAATGAAAATTTTATAAATAGACTCATTTTAAATTAAATCCCATTGACTTGAAATGTGCATTAGACACTTTTAATTTGGTTGATTTTTTTTGTAATACGAGTATTAAAGCTTAAACGCTTTGAAGTCGTAAAGTTTAAATGTGCTTTGAAATTAGAAACTTAGATTTTTACCTTAAATTACTTGGTTCTAATCTATAATGCACTTATAAATGCATCACCAGTGTGTAACATGTGTACTATTTACCATGTACCATTTATGAATATCAAACATTATATTACTTTTTAAAAAATTACTTTGATTTTGTTTCATTATTTCTTTTATCAAAGGGAATGATTTTTTTTTTTTTAAAGAATCAAGAATATAAAAACAAATAAAATAAAAAAAACTAAAAGTGTTTTCCTTTCTTTATATCTTTTGGTTTTCTTTATATTATACCTACATTAGAACTGCCGCTGCCATACTTTTAATAATTTCGATTTTTGTAATAAAAGCTGGAGAATTGTTATATGAATTCGTTTGTTTTTCTTTGAAATAACATTAAATCAAACCTTTGTTTAAAATATGGTATAGTTTTGAGTTTTATTTTATAACTCTTTGATATTTTAAAGTTTTTCAAAAAAAAAAAGAAAAATTTATTAGTTTTTTTTTTTTTCTAGTGATTTGGGAATTTTAGTTTTGAATTAATGGTATTGTATATTATATGTTTTGATTTGATTTAAAAAATGAACGAGGGTGATAATAACAATGATTTGTATGTGTAATTTATGAGCGGGAAACCCCGTTATTTTGATAATCAATTCAAAATAACGGGGTTTCCCTCGCTTCTTTTAGCAATGAAGAGTAGATGAAGTGTAGATGAAGAGTAGGTTAGGAAAAGTTTGTAAAGGGTACGCTAATTTTTGCTTCAGAATTAGATAATTGTCAAATTAATTGTCATACGTATATTTGACATTATAAAACTATCTGTCATTTTAAAATTTTATTATTTTTAATATATTAAGATATTGAAAATAAAGTGAAAAAATTAAGGTTTGTTGCTGATATAAATTAATTAATTTTTTTTAAATGGAAGAAGTAAGTGCTAATTGGTTATCAAATAAAAAATATAACTAAACATAACCTATTCAAATGAAAATCCATCTATTATGAAAAATTTAAATTAAAGCCATCTGCCGGCAATTTTTTACTCCTTACATCTACTCTTTTACAAGAGCTTGTGTCTGGGAGTAGTTGAGGAGAGTAGAAAAGAGTACTTTACCCCTCATAAAAAAATGCAAAGAATATTTAATATTTGTTTAGATTGTATTATAAGCTTTTTTTTACATAAATAATTAAATGAATAATCCTACTAATTTAATTAGTTATTGGGAGGGTATAAGTGGAGCAAAATATCTAAATGGAAAATTTGAACACATCGATGAGTTAATATTTAGAGTTCTAAAAGGACATGAGTACAATATCAACAAAATAAAATCAAAGTTAAAAGAATCTGATCCTATGGAAATTCTACCCTTCTTTATGGTAGCAAAATCTGATCAACATTAACCTTAATTTTTGCTTAAATAAGACTTTGGTTACACATGCCTAAGAATGATATATGTAAGTTATTCTGGACGATAGGAATAGCCAATGTAATTGTGGATGGATATTCGATATACAAAATAAATACTTTTAGTTAGTGGAAGAAAATTAGGGACTAACGGTTAGATCCCCTTTTTTAATATTACAATTGAATTGTAAAATCTGCAGAATGATGATAGACATGCTTACAGAACTTTTTAAAGGCAAAGCAAGAGCATAGCAAAATCAACATACCCTATCAGCTAATTCCAGAGTGGATAAACAGCAGGTAAATGTGGAATCTTTATGTTCAAGTGAAGGCTCTATGCCTACAAGTAGCCTTAAAAATAACGAGAGGAATAGCATTTGTTATTGGAAGTCAATTAAGGAATAACGGTAAAACCCCATTTTCTTAATTTTACAATTGAATTGTAAAAATCGCAAATTGAAGAAAGTCATTTGATAAAGAGAAAGTAAGTACTTGGAGCGTATTGCTCTAAATTATATATTCATTTTTATAATCAGTTCTATTCCATCAATTATTATTTTATTTTTTTCCTTTTTTGTATATTTTTTAAAACTTTTTTCATTGCAGAATTTTTTTTTTATTTCATATTTTTTTTTTGTACTAAAACTTTAATTTATTTGATTTGTTTTTTAATTGTTATAATTAAAATTTGTTTCTAACTGATGGCATACAGTCCCATAATAATAATAAATACATATTTTACAAAATATTAAAAAAATTTAGTATAACGTACTATATAATTATTCTAGTATTCTTTTATACAATATTTTTTCATTATAATATATGTTTTGATTTGTTTGTTATATTTGTCTTATATTGTTATACATTTGTTTTTTTTTATATATGTTTTTGTATTAATATTCGTTATATTTTTGCATGTTACTTTTGTACTGCGTATTTCTTCAGTTTCTACTATACTTTTTGTTTTTCTTTTACTTTCTTTTGTGTTTATTTCTTCTTATTTTTTCTGTTGCATTTTGAAATATTTATGCACCAAATTTATATTATAAAATCATTCCATACACGGTTTCATATATATATTTCAACAAAATATTATAACAAATTAATTTATGAATATTTGTAGATATGTACTATTATTATTAATGTATAATAATTATAACAATAAAACAGAAACAAAGTTAACATAAGGTTAAATAAATAAAGTAGAAATAAAAATTTAAAAAAAAGTAGTAGAAGAAATTTAGTAGAATAGAAGTAAATTTATAATATAAAGTTTGTTTGTTTGTTGTTTTTTTTTTTAATTCTAAAATATTTATAAAATGTTATGCAGAATTTGAATTAAAACCTACTATTTTAGTAAAAAAATTTTTATTTTTGTTTTTTTTCTTTTTTTTTTTGTAGTAGCTTTTGTTGTCTTTCTTTTTCTTTTTTTTTTTTTGTAGTTGATTTATTTTAATTTTTATTATTTTGTTTGTTATTTATTTGGGTTTTATTTATTTCTGTTTTATTCCAAAAATAAAAGTTTGTATAAATTATAAATATAAGACTTTATAAATATAAGATAGAAAAAATAAAGAAAATGGATAAACTAATTTTGCAAAATGTGATAAACACAATTTCATTGTATAGCGTTGCGATTTGGTGTTTAAATGTGAAAATTTAAAGGGATTATTTGATTAGATTGTAGACCATCTAAAATTTATTTAACATGAAAATCAGAAAGCTTTATCTATTATATACTAATCTATATAAAACATTTTTAGAAATATTTCGATGTTTGAAGTCTGAATCTAGTAAATAATAATATCTAGTACATTTTTTTTGGAAAATTAACAAGTTTGTATGTTGAATAGAAATAAGAAATCGGAAGAATACATGATAATTCAATAACTTTTATAAAAATTCAAATTTTAAAAATATTAATCTAGCACATACTAAAATCTAGTACAATTTTTTAAGAACAATGAACAAGATTAAATGTTTAAGATAATGACTAAATTGGAAGAATACATGATAATTCCATAACTTTTATAAAAGTTCAAATTCTAAAAATATTAATCTAGCTCAAACTAAAATCTATTACAATTTTTTAGAATAATTAACAAGATCAAATGTTTGAGATAATGACTAAATTGGAAGAATCCAAGATAATTCTATAACTTTTATAAAAGTTCTAATTCTAAAAATATTAATCTAGCACATACTAAAATCTAGTACAAATTTTTTAGGACAATTAACAAAATCAAATGTTTGATAAAACAACCAAATTGGAAGAATCTATAATTATTTAATAACTTTCATAATAATCTTTAACCTTTATTAAAAAAATAAAATGTAGTACACATTAAAATCTATTACAATTTATTAGAAATATGGGCAAGGTAAATTTAATGTGTTGACATGTTTTGAAAAATTTAATGTTGTTCATCGAAGAGGAACGTCCCTCTGTCACCTTTAATCAGTTATTAAATTTTAAAATTTTCGGATAAAACTAAAAATTTTCTTAATTCAAAAGGTCAAAGTTCTTCATAATATATAGAGTATTTAGTATTTAAATTATAAAAAAAAAAATTATGCAAGTTATAATAAGTTCATATATTCTTCTTATATGTCTTTATATGCATAAAATAAATAAAATAAAGTTCCAGTTAAATTTAAATCCTTCGTGCCATTTGTTTCTCTGAAGACGACAACCAAAATATAAGTTACTAATATTATTTTTATTTTAAAACAAATATACTAAACTTCTGATTTATTATTTTTTTATTTTCTTTAAAATTTTGTCCTGTTTTTTTTCCCCCCCCCAGTTGTTTATTAGCGTTAAAACTTCTTACATACATACATATATTATATATAAATGTATATTTATTAACTACATACTAAACATTTAACTTGTCTCATTTTGGTTTTTTTTTGCAAAATATTCTTCCTTTTTAGCCGTTAAATAGCTAACGACCGTTTGAGGTTTTTGTTTTTATTTTTTTTTGTTTTATTTTTATTTTTTATTATTTTTGTAAAATATTCTGCATAGCTGCTGTAGTAAATCCGTTTAAAACACGCAACATATCATTTAATACAAACAAAAATAAATATAGAAACTAGAGAATAATATAAATATAGGACAAAAAAGTTATTCAAAGTATTTTTAAATGCAATTTAAAAATAACGGTAAAATAATAAAAATAGAATAGAAAAAAAATAAAGGAAAAAAAAACAAATAAAAAAAATAATAATAGTCTTGAAGGAAAATTGTGCAATATGTACTGATGAAATGATTAAAGGAATTGAAGAAGATTTTATAATAAACAAATAAATTAAAAAAAAAAAGTATATATAAAAATTAATATTAAATTAAAAAATGTATATATAAATTGTTTTTATTATTTTCCATTAACGGTGATATAACGGTTTTGCTAGCCATTTTTTTTTTTACTTTTTTAAATTAAATAAATGATTAGGGTTGTAGTTCAGAATGGTAATGTAAAATATTTTAATACATTAGTATTATATAAAAAATGTAATAGTATAATAATATACCCTATACCCTATACCTTATGTACCCTATATACCCTATATGAGTAAAGACTAAAGATACTTTGGTTAAAAATTTGACGCAAGTCTTTTTGGAACATCTCCTGTAACTCATTAAGGATCTTCTCACTCTATCTTCTGTTAATTCTTTCAGATCTTCACGGAAGAGTATAATGATGCCCTAGGTATATACTCTATATGAGTAAAGAGTAAAGATACTTTGCGAAAAAAAAGAGGACGCAAGTCCTTTTGGAACATCTCTTATTACTCATTATGGATCTTCTCACTTTAATTCTTCATTTAGACCTTCACGGAAGTAGCTATAATTCGTCCTCAAACTTGGGTTGGTTATGAAAATCTATTTCTTAAAATCATAATATTATAAAATCTCCAATTTAAAAAATCCTAAGTTACAAAATCCTCAAATTAATGAATTTAAAAAAAAATTAAAGTATAAAATCCTGAAAAAATTCAAGATTTAGAAATTTTTAAAATTAAGGGTTTTTATAAACTACTCCAAGAGGGGTTTTAGAAGAGGAGCATGATTTAAATAAATCTCTTTTTAATGTAATTTAATATTTGTATTATAAAGCCATCGTTTATTTTAAAATAAAAATTAAGAATTGCCGAAGAATTTGAAATTGTAAATGAATGGATTTTGGGTTCCACGCAATTAAAAAATTATATTAACCTCTACATAAATTCAAAGTTAGAACTAGGATTTGAGATAACTTTTATATTCTAAAATGGATTCAAAATAATCCTATGAATTTAAACTAATCAAATATATCTTAAGATTGTTATGAAGACACATTGTATCTAATCTAATTCAACCAAAAATCTAAGGTAATTTTTGATTTCTTTTATTTTACGAATTTTCAAGATTCACCGCCAAACCTTGTTACAAAATTAGTAATAATATTAAAATTATATAAATAAGTAACAGTACCCTTTTGCACCCATTTATTTTACCATGTATTTTATAATTTATTCGAATGACTTAATAAAATGTGGTAAAAAATTGATTACAAAGAATATTATAACATAAAATTTGTTATAAAGAAATACAAAAATTACAAAAATAGAAATGGCAGTTTTGTAATGTTTTGTAATAGAGTTATGAAATAAATTTCTTATTTTTTTTCTTTTTTTATAAACTTATCTTTTTTTTCTATGTGCAATATAAAAAAAAAATGCATGCATGCAATAAGATGATAGTATAATATACTGCAATAGAATTTATACTTACATTTCAAAAAATGTACAAAACCCAAAAAAAACGCAATTTATAGAAACTTTTACTTATACTGTATTATAAATTGTATATGAAATTATAATATAAAAGAATGTTACTCATATATTATTATTATATACTATAGTTATAAGTATATAATACTAAATTACTATATTATAAAAAATTATGAAATGTAAATTAATTTTTAGAAACTTTTTATTTTTATGTTCAAATTTTATGGGTAAAAGAAATATAAAAGTTTAATTTTAAAAATAAAATTTAAAACTGAAAAAAAATAAACTATGTATATATTCCGTGACGACAGTTTCTTTGTTTTTTTTTTTAACTTTTTTAAGAACTTCTATTTAAATATATAATAAATGTAATATTTATTGCAGTAGAAGATAAGTAAATTATATATATATATATAATATATATATATATTAAGAAAAAAATTAATTAAAAAGAAATTTGATTGTTTTTTAATCTCAATATGCAGAATTACAAAAACTTTATTACTATATAAAGTAGAATATTAAAAAAATAATATTTAATTATTTAATAATGTTAATTATATACAGAAAAGATTTCTTTTGTTGCAAAAGTTAAATGATAAGAAATCAAAAATAAAACTTCTAATTGAATTCATTACTTATTTAAAGTAAAAGATTTTTTAATTAATTAATAAATAATTACGAATAAAAATCAAGAAACCTGAAAGTATGCAATATTTTGAAATTTTTTTTTTAACTAATTTAAATGCGATTTCAGGTTCCTGGGGGTCCAAGTGACTAAGAACCTAATTTATTAACTGATGGAGTGCGGGGTGGTAAGTTGCTTTTAGTATTTCTTATACGGTCGAATAGAATAATAGTATAAATAAATAACAAATATTAAAAATGAAGCAGCCTGAAAGTATGCAATTTTTGGAAATTGTTCTTCCAAACCAATTTAAATGCAATTTCAGGTGTCTTTGAAAGCCACTTTTCAAATGAATGAACTTGTATCATGAAATCGTAATGTAAAGCCTTGCAGTTGATAATTTTTTTTATCTCCCTTTTTTTTCCCCAAATACGTATTTATTTATTTATTTATATACAATCCCCTACCACATACAATGTGATAAGCTAGTGGGTCAGCTTGTCCTTTTCAGGTGTGGTATGTATATATATATTTTTTTATTTTTTATATTTGCCAAGATCTGACAAGGGTTTGAAACCGATACTCTTCCAGTAAAATGCTGAAGTTCTAATCACTAGGCCATCTGTCGAATTTTTTTTAAATATCTAGATAAAATTTAATATAATTTTAATACCTGGAGTCATTTCTTTCAAAATCAATTCTTCAATACAATCCTTTCTAATTTTAAATATAAATAAAAAATATATTCCAAATCACTCTTACCTTTAATAATTCCCTAAAATATGGACTGCATGCTGATAATACAACACGATGTGCTTTTATGCTACGTCCATCACATGCTAATGTCACATCAACAAAATCTTCATCATCGCGTAAATTTTCAAATGCAGATGTTATACTGCTTTGATAATTATTCCAGCGTAGACAAAAATGTTGTGTGTCTACCATTTTGACAACTTTTTCCTATAATTACAAAAAAAAAAATTTTTACAAAATTAGAAAAATAGAAATAAAAAAATTAAATATTTTTTAAAAGAAATCTTAAAAAAAAAAAACAAAATATATTTAAATTTAAATAGTTATAAACATTATGATTTATAGAGAAAATACGTTATGTAAGTATGTATGAATGTATGTTCAAATTATTTTCCATCACAAATTTTCTTTAGAAATTAAAAAAAAAAAGAAAAATATACTCAAAATTAAAATCACTTTTTTTTACCAGTAATTCTAAATAAAAAACAAACAAAATGTTAGAGAGAGAGGGAGAAAGTAAATCTATTAGCTTTGTAATTTTTGATTTTTTTCCCCTGAATTCATGTTAAAAAAAAAATCAAAAAAAAAAATCTAATTCAAAATCTGGCTGATTGAAAATATTTATAAGGAAATAAAAAAAAAAAAATAATACATATGTATAAAATTATATCACAATATTAATTGCCGATTTAAGTGTATAATAAAAAGTTATAATTACAGGTCAAACTCTGACATTTAACAGTTAATTAAGTTGTATTCTGTAGGACGATCTATTTTGTCACGTGTATTGAAAAGACTCTTATCACTAAAAAAAGAGATAAACGATTTTGCAAAAATATACCATATATATGACAGAAGATAAACACTTTGTTGATCACTTAGTAAGCTTCACTGGAAAGCTATCAAGTCTATTAGAGTTATACAGGACAATCAGACTTGATTTTTAATGTGGGAAAAATGACTACTATCCTAAAGTCGCTTACAAAAGAACTCATCAACAAAATGAAAAGTATTTTGACATTTGAATGAAACTGTAAATTTTTAACTGTCAAAATATAAATTTACAAAATGTCAAACAGTTTAAAATTCTAATTTTTCTAATTTCAAAATAAAATTGTTATTACTTATTATAAAAGACATCAAATATATATTACATAAAAAAAATCTTAATAGACTAAATTTATACATACATAAACATTTATTTTATTTGTACATACATGTGTATATATATATAAATGTATTTTAGATTATAATTAAAAATGTACAGGACTCAAAGTTTGTTTTTTTTTTCTGATTTTGATTTATTCTTTGATCATTCAAAGTGAATAAATGTATAGATATATGTATGTATAAATATATATATATATATAGATATAAATAAAAATATTTATATATTAAAAAAAAAACAAAGTTATATTATATAAAAGAGAATAATAAATTAAAAGAAAATTTTCTATAGAAAAACTTTAACTTAGTGTTTTTTTTTTGATATATTACAAATACAAAAAAAAACCTCTATAATATAATTTTTTTTTAAAGTTGTATTTGTAATAACTGTAATTTATATATATATATATATTTTAATATGTGTATATATATATATATATTAAAATATAGTTTATATAAAAGATACCTATAATATCTGTCATTATCATTACACTAAAATTTATATATAATATATTTTTTTTATAATAAAACATTTCATCATTATATTTTCTATCAATATCAGTATCATCATTATAATCATTATAATCATTTTTATTATTATTATTACTATTATCATAATCATTATAAAACATTAGTAAAAAAGCTTAAAATATTATTATTTTCTTTAAAATAAACATTCACTTACATATTATACGATTAAAAAATATATAAAAGGGTTTTTCAATAAGGATGTCAGAATTTTTCGAAATTTGAAACATTTGAGGGTTTTTGTAATTGATGTTATTTAAGGATGTGCTCTTAAGAATGTTTCAAGAATCGAAGGAGAAGAGTGATTATATGTAAAAAATGTTCAGTGATACTGTGACTGCAGGTAATCAGTGATACTGAGAGTGAGAGTCAGAATTTTGGAAGATAAAATAATTTTAATCCATTTGTAAATTCCTGTAGCTTTAGTTTAGCTGAAAGAGGGATTTCATATTAGTCAATAGCATAAAGTGCAGTTTATAAGAACAAAAATTTCAATAAAAAAACCTGTAATTGACAAGGGCAAGTTATATATAATAGAATAGTGCGCGTTTGACAGTTGATGCTCCTTTGACGTCTTAAAATTTTAAAAAGTCATTTAAAAGTTTTTGAAAAAATCTAAAAATTTGGTCGAATGCTTGTAAAATGTATATATAAGAAAACGCATGCATTTTAAAGTTTCATCTTTAGGTTTTACTGAAGTTATGAAACTCTTTTCGGTTTTTTAGATACTCTTACAAAATTCAATGATCAGTAGCTAAAGTGTTTATACCAAATAACAGTTAATTTTACACTTTATTTGATTAAAAAATATTAATATATATATGAAAATTTAACTGAACATAGTTTAAGTGGCGCACATTTGACAGTTCTGTTGGACCTCATTTAACAATGTGAATTTCGCATCAATCTACTGAAGCAATTTGACTTTAAACGTATTTAAAGCGACTCAGCAAATTCTTAGGTCTTTTGAGCACAAAAGTAGCGAGTAAATAATTTTGTGGGAGTCAGTAACCTGATGAGAGTAATGGGAATGGGAAAAATGAGAGTAATTACTCACTTGTCACTCCAGTATATAGTCACTAATATCAAAACAAATGCGTTTGTATTTTTTTTTAGGATAACGCTCCTTTGCAGTTTGCTTGTGCGAAGCGTCAAACGCTCTTTCTTTAAAATGTCAAAAATAATTTTCCTTTCATCTTAATCAAAGTAAGTCCCTCCCCAATTTTAAATTCAAAATTTTTAATGTACTTATTTCAAAATCCATTTTTTTACTATAGACATTCTCGCTATATATATATATCCGTATGTGTATTTATTAATGAATATATAAGTATGTACAAAAATATTTAGTGTATTGGGTTTTTTTATTTGATGGCAAAATAAAAGGATTATTTTAGTTTTTCTTTGATTTTTTTTTTGTGTTTTTTTTCAGGATTTTGAATTTTAAGAGGCGGAATAAGTTTCTTCTTTTTTTATATATATAATAGATTATGTTTATAGTTTTTCATAGTACTCGTATATGAAAAATATTAATAATGTCAAATTTATTTATATAAAATTTTTTTGTTTGTTTTTTTAGGGTTTTTTTGGTTTTCAAAAAGAAAATTCTAGAGAAAAGAAAATTTCTTTAAAATAATAAAAATAAAAGTGTTTTTTTTTTTTGTGTATGTATGTGTGTATAATTTATATATGTCTCTTACTATTTTATAATTAAAAAATGATTTGTTAAGAACTATTTTGTACATAAAATAACAGTATACATACATGTATATATACAAATATATATATATATATATATATATACATATTATATATAAAAATATTAAATAATGTTTAGAATAATTTTAGATAAATAGAATGTAAAATGGAAAAAGTACTTGAAGTATGTGTGTGTGTGTGTGTGTAGTTTGGAGATAAAAGAGAAGAAATAAAAATAAATCAAAATATACAATATATACATAAAATTATAAATTTTATTTTGCAGTAAATGTATTGGTTTTTAAGAAAACGCCATTTTTAATTAAATTTGACAAATTTTTCAAAACAAGTCCTTTTTATTTTTATTTTAAATAAAATTTTATAATTTGTGTACTTGCTTAGATATACACATCTATACATATAAGTAGATATATGTGTGTGAATGATATGTAAATATAAGAGATTTTTGATTGCTTAGTTTATTTAACATATATATAATTAATAGGTATGTATGTAATTATAGATAATTTCATCAAACGGTATTTAGTAGTAACAGAATTGGAAATTGCATACTTTCAGGCGGGTAGGAGTTTTTTTATTAAAATTGTTGAATAATATTAAGGATTTATTATTTAAGTAGATTTTTTTTAAATAAAATATTAAATATGAGTTGTTAGATGTATAATAATTATTTTATCTAAAATTTTGATATATATATATATATATTTAAATAAATTTATTAATAATGAAATTATTCCCAATTATTTAATTATTAATAAAATTATATTTTTTAATAATTAGGTATCAAAGAAAGGGTTTTTTTCAGAAAATACTGAGTACTTTATAGGAACTGTATTTGTATTCTAGGTCACAAATTACAATAAAAAAAAAATGTTATTTTGAAAAGACTCCGAAATAAAAGAGTTCTAAATAATTAATAAATGTTATTCTAATAATAGAAATTCGATAATAGTTTGTTTTTTTCATTTGATATCTAAAAAAGACCGTTAAAACTCTCAGCTCTTTTTTTTTGTGTTTTTTTTAGGTTAATTTTATTAACTATCTTTTCTATCTTGATTCTTGATAATTACTTACTTTATTTTGTAAGATACTAATATTGTATTTTTTTTTTAAGATATTTCCAAGTATTATTTATTTTGTTAATTAATCAAAGTGTTGTAATATGGACGACATTTTTTTTATATTCTAAATAATAATGGAAGGACATTAGCAGTTTTTTTTCTTCTGTTTTTTAATCATTAAAAAATAAAAAAAAAAAAACTGAATTCCTTTGATGGATATTTATCTAATAGGAAGAGAAGAAATGAATTTAAAGAATTGGATAATGATAAAAAAAAAAAAAAAAAAAACAGAAACTGTGCAGCTAAAGATTAAATCATCTCTTCTGAAAAAATTTTTTTTTTATTTTTATTTTCTATTTAAGTTCTTAAGAGTATTTAATCCTTTTTAATCTTTTGTTGTCTTCAGGATAAAAAAAAAAAACAATAACAAAAACAAAAAATTATAAAAAAAAAAAAAAATCTTTGGGTCAGAGAGTAAAAATAGCTTAGCTGTTTGTATGTATGTTTGTTTTGTTTGATTTATTTAATCTATATATATATTTCATATTAAAGAGTCTAAATTCATCGGATCCTTCCTTAATTTTTTAATTTGAAACTTTTGTTTTTTTTTTTTTTTTTTTGATTTTGTTTTGTTGTATATTTGCAATTAGAAGAATTAGATATTATTTTAGTTTTACTTAAAAATTTTTTTTTATTTGTTTTTTTTTGGAAGGAAGGGAATAAAAAATGATTTTATAGAAGGATATATTTAAGAAGTTTAGTAGGTACATACTTTGAAGATTTTAATTTTTTTTTTTGTATATTTTTTATTATTATTTATTTAGTAATATTTGTATATAATTAAGTGTTTATTATTTGTATAGTTTTATTTATTAGCATTGTCCTGCCAGTGGTGTTAGGGAATATTTTTTAATAATACATAGCCAATCTATATAATATGTTTAGGCATTCATTAATTGATTTAGTCTTGCAGAAATTTTCAAACTTAATGTTGTAGTTATTAAAGAAATTTAAATTGTATTAAAGGAAGAGTAGCACAGTGGGTAAGACTGAAGTTCAATAGAGGCCTGGATTCGAATCATAGTATATGTCTTATAATATAGCTTAAATATAAAATTATTACAATATACTTTGTTATATTAGTCATTAACAATATTCTTAGAACTCTATTTCAAGTTTTTGATGAGGGTCTATGTAGGCAATGTAATTCAAAAGGTAATTCTCCTGGAATTCGAGTCCAATAGATAGTAATTTGGTGGCAAGCTCTACTGGACTCTTTAGTAGGCTTTTATAGTATTACATTGCCTATATAAACAAACTTCTGATTAAACTTTGATTGATTTCTATAACTTATAGAAAAGTTTACGAAAATCTCCTGTGAGTTATAAAAATCAAACGAAATTGTTTCTTTTTCAATTAGTTTTAATTGAAATTTAAAAAAAAAATAATTTTTTAAATTATGTAAATATTTATTAAATTTTTTTACTTGTTAACTAGAATTGTAACTATTGAAATTCTAAAAAATTATATGTATATAATCTAGAACATATGGGAATGCTTCAGTAAAGCCTTAGTACTGTCTAATTTTGAATTTTTATAAGCGGACTTCATTAAGACGAGTTCGGGATAAGAATATTATAATTTAAATATTTTCTAGCATGACGGCAACAGCTCTGCAGAAAGCTCTGTAAGAACGATAACTCAGATCCGTAGTTTAACTTGAAATATAATTAAGTTCTGAATAAAACTTTTTATTTAAAATTAAATATTGTAATTAATAAACAGACCAATTATAAATTATGTGTATTTTAATTGTTGATGAAGGTAAGGCTAAAGCATCAGAAAACACTTACTTATTAATTATAAGAGAAATCATCAAAATTTCTATTAACACGTAGGTATATAGACTTGAAACCGGCTTTACAATATTTAATGAGTGTATGAATATTTCATATTTTTTATTACTACTAATATGTCTTTATAAAAAATAACGGTTCTTTACAAAATATCGTAATAAGGTACCATTATTATTTGAAATTTGTAAATTCTGAGAGGTTACCATATTTGTTAGATAATTTTTTACTTAAGTCTTACCGTTTCTCAGATTTCTTATCTCTAATTCTAAGCTAATTAAATTTTATGAAACTTTAAATAATAAGCTTTTAAAAAGCATAAAGTTTCTAAAGTACATGCCCTGTCAGAATTGTACAGAAATTTCTAATGTCCAACTAAAAAAAAAAATAAAAGTCCCTATATCTCGAAAACTACTGAAAATGAATATCCCCTGCCATTCCATTTTGTTTATAGTTTAAGTGTCAGAAATCACCCCATGGAATATGTGCTCTTTTAGGCGGAACACCTTGTACATAATTAATACAATCTCATTTAATATGATCTAATTCTATAACTATCCATTATAAAAAATAAAATAAAAAATCTTACCAAAAATTATTATTCAAAACCAAATTTACATAAATAAACGTTAACACTTAATAAATTGTACATGGTAACACAGAACTTTTTTGTTTGTTTTTTTTTCAAAGTATAATTTGTTTATTTAAATTTTTATTACTTTAATTTTGTTTTTTTTTTATCAAATTTCTTGGTAATTTCTTTTAAAATTTTTTTATTAATAATAGTTTTTATAATTATAATTATAAAACTTTGATAAAAAAACAACAACAAAATAAAATTGTTATGGAAAAAAACTTTTTTTTCAAAATGTTATCAGTTTTGAATTTTTTTGTTATTATTTTTATATTAATACTAAAATTGTGACTCAATTACAGTTTGAGAATCGTTTGTTTATTATTTTGAATTTTATATTTTTTTTTGACAGCAACAAAACAACAATAAATTTAGTGTTTTTTTATTATTTTGGTAAATAATTAAATTTTTTAAAATTAATAATATTAAAAATATTTAATAAAATATTTTATTTATCACAGATTAAAAATTTTGTCCGAAAAATTCGTGTTTTTTTTCCGAAAATCACAACGAAATTCTAATTATTAACTATACATTTTTCGATTTTACCGAACAAATTAAAGTGATTGCGACTTGAAAACTGAAAAAACAAAAACTAAAAAAAAAAATAATAAAAACTAAAAGAAAAACATATGATTCAATCATTTTTTCTGTTTTTTTGTTTTTTTTTTTAAAAAAGCGCATAATACTGCCAAAAATATCATTTTTGTTCTTTCGTAGAATTAAAGAGTAGCAACAAAATTATTAAATAATAAAAAAAAAAAAAAATACAAACTATTTTTTGGTGTCCAAGAGATTGTTGTAAGTATTTGAAAATAATAGGTATTTTTTTTTTCAAAAATTCTAAGGTTTACTTCCATTGGAACATTCTAGATCAAAGCTACCAAGGAACGCATAGTAATTCTTAGTTTTCTTTTTAATTTTGCGGGAAATTAGTTTAATTTGGAATAATCTGAGCCCCATTGCTTCAACCATTTATCACTAATAAAATATGATTAGTTTGATATTATTTGTGAGAAAAGTTAAGCCCCTAGTGTAGTAATTAAAGTTTTCTAAAGCTTGAGTCAAAATTGTAATAATAAAAAAAACGTTATAGCCTATCTACAATGATTTCTACACGTAGCTATCTGTCAAACTAAGTTAAATGTATTGAAAAATATTTTTTATTAAAAAATTACAAAAATATATCAGAATAAAAAATTAGTAAAATTATTAATTTTTTTCTATCTTGGGTTAAATTAAATCAAACAACTATTCTAAATAGTTATACAATAAACTTAAAATTATTGAATATTTTTTAATTCATGAAATTTGTAAACAAAACAATCTGTCAAAAAACGCTGACATGTACATTTCATTGTGGACACTCCTTTGTTGACTACGTAATGAGAGAGAATAGAGAGCGTCACTGTAGAGAGCCTATTACTTTACTGTGTAAAAAAAAAGTAATTTTTAAGAGAATTTTTGACAGTAAGATTGATGTAACAATCATTTTAAAAAAAATCTGAGCCTCGGTACATCAACTTATCACTAATATTATTTTTTGAAAAGTTAATATTTTTTGCTAATCAAACTTTATTGGTTTGTTGTCAAATATGGTTTTGGTGTAATTAAATTTTATCAAAAAAAATTATTATTTGATTAGTGATAAGTGGTTAGTGCAATGGAACCCGGTTTTAAATGTTTTTAAACTTCTTAATCAAACGATTACTTAAATCAAGTATTAAACTTATTTTTATATTTAATTTAAAATATGACCTAGTCAAAACTCATTGAGAGCGCAGGTAACAATCACAACTCATAGAGAGAAAAACTAAGTACTATACTGCCATCTTTTAAATGAATTACAAAACTTGGTTAGTAAGAATATTGATTATAAGATAAAATATGAATTCCTAGTCTATAAATGTAATACCAACTTTTTTTAAAAGATTCAATGGAATATGAACCAAAGGAATTTTGACAAAATTATCAGATTACCAGATGCTAATAGGATAAAGTTGCTCGAACATGAGCTAAGTCATATTGACTTACCACCTTTTATACCTAATAAAAAAATTAAATGAAAAAGAAATTCGCTAATTGTGAATCGAATTTAATACCGAATAATAAAAGATTTAAAAGTTAGGTATACCTGCCTACTCAAAAATTCAATTACTTTAAAAATTTAAATACCAATTTTATTACAATCAAATATTTCTAATTACCTCTTTGACACAAAATAGAACATAATTTATTATTTGTTTATTATTGTTATTGTACAACTAAACTCTCACTTTCTATCTAATGTATATGTATATATATATGTATGTATATATATTTATAAGTAATAAGCTTAAAAATTTATTAGTTTTGAACGTTTTTTTTTTATTATTATTGTGCTTTTTTTTTTTTTGATATGATACAAAAACAACTATACACTATTTGTAATTTTTTTTTTACTACTTCTATACATGTTCACATGCTCACAAACACACATACAAGGAATCATATAAAATTTACTAAAAAAAAACAAAAAAAAGTTAGTAAACAAATATTTTTCCAAAAAAAAAAAACTTTTTTTTTAAATATTAGAAAATTCCTCACTATCTTTATATATGGGAGTGTTTTTAATTATATGTACATAATTATACATACATATATGCACCTATATTATACATATACATATCTACATAAATAGTATGTATATTTTTAAATAGCTATTTAAAATTATATTTAAGCAATAAATTATAATTATGAAGAATTTTGAAATATTCTATTACAATTTAAATGATAATTCTATTACAAATATTCTATTAGATAAATTCTATTACAAAAACAAACTTAACTTTAATTTATTTTTACCGTTTGTTATCTTATTCTGTGTTGTTGTTGGTTTTTTCTTAATAATTATTAATTACTAACTGTAATTCTTGAGAAAAAAAACGATGAACAGGCCATCTATTTAAGTTTATATGCAATAAAATCAAAAAATAAAAAATATAAAAATGAATGTGTGAGTCCTCCTAATCTAGAATAGTAAAATTATATGTGTATATTATATATATATATATAAATAAAAAGAATTGGTAAAAAATAAATATTTTAACCTTGAAATTTTTGAAAGTGTTTTTGAACTAAATTAAAAAAAAAACACAAAATAATAATAATAAAATAAATAAAAATGAAGAAAATTTTTTTTTAATTTTTTTGATAAAGTTTTTTTTTATATATATATATAAATATATATATATACTTATATTTTTTTTAATAATAATAGCTAAAAAGTAAATAGAATTTAGTTAGAGAAAAAAATGGAAATACAAAAGTGTAAAAATAAAATTGCGTTTTTTTTCAAGAGAATTATTTTAATAAAACGTCTTAATATTAATAGTTTAAAAATCAAATGAATTAAAAAGAAATGTCTTTGTTATTAAAAAGAGGAGGGGTAAAAATGCGAGGGTGGTTCTTAAAGTTATTTATATAATTATAATCAGCTGTTTACGAGAAATCATTTTAACTGTCAATTAATGGTTTAGAAATCAGTGATCGGCAATCTATTGTTTGCGTGCGACAATTTTAACTGTCAAAAAACTATTTAAAAACCCGTGATTTGAGATTCCGTTTTTGGGTATAATAATTTAAACATTCAATTAACAAATCAGGAATCAGTGATTGATAATCAGTTGTCGGCGTACTATCATTTAAGCATTCACATACAATATAGAAACCAGTGATTGGCAATCTTTTGTTTGCGTGCGATAATTTTAACTATCAAATAAATATTAGAAATCAGAGATTGATTTTTCTTCGCGTGCAATCACTTAAACATTTTTTTGACAATTTAGAAATCAGTGATCGAGAATCTATTGTTTGCGTGCGATAATTTTAATTGTCAAATAACTACTTAGAAACCAGTAATTAATAACCGATTGTCTGGCGTGGAATCATTTAAACATTCAATTAACTCATTAGAAATCAGTGATTGATAACCTTTTCTCAGCGTACAATCACTTTAACTGTCAAATAACTATATAATTGAATGATATTTTAACATTCAATTAACTACTAAGTGGAATCAGTGATTAAGAACCAGCTATCGGTGTACAATCATTTAAACATTCAATTAACAATTCAGGAGCCCGTGATTGCCAATCTATTGTTTCTTTTTTACATTCTAAAGTAGATTAGAAAAAAAAGTTAACGTCAAATAACAATATTTGTATTACAGAAATTTTCAATACATTAGTGTATACGCACTCGCACTATATTAGATTGTATATTGTTTATTATTATTTTGGGTGATTAGAAATTTTAAGCACAAGACTAAATTATATAATTAGATTATTTTTCCAAATATCATTGTGGGGGTTACAAAATAGATTAAAAACTTTATAATTTTTATGTTGAGTAAGTTTAAGTATAAAATATTTTATTATATAAATTATTTCAGTATAGATTATAAAATATGATTTGAGTGTCAATTAAATATCTTTTATAATAAATAAAAAAATTTCGTGCAACTTAAGAGTTAATTCTAAAAATAATTCATCAAATAAATTAAATAGATATAAAATTTTAACTTTAATTGCTTTTAATTAACTTCTAAATTTATTCGTCTATCAGGTTTTACAATCAAAAATTTTTCTAATTTAAATTAATTAAAATTAGTTTGAACTGAATTTTAATTGAAATGTATATATATTTTAATTATATAACAATTCAATTAGAATTATATTATGAAAGTCACAATTAAAATGACAAATTGCAAAAAACAAAAAAAGTTTTTATAAAATTTAAATTGCCAAAAATTTTTGACGTCATATTGCAATTTTTTTTTTTATTATTTTTAGAATAAAAAAACAAAATTTGTTTTGGTTTTTAGTTATTAATTAGAAAAAAAAATTATTAATATTTATACTTATATTTATCTAGGTTTAAAGTTTCCCCCCTTTTTCACTCCAATATGAAAATATGAAATTTTGAACATCAACGACGTCCACAACGATATCAACATTAGTCCAAGAGTCGGGTTCAAGAATTTGTATTCTCATATTCTTTTAATCGAAGTTCGAACCCAAGATCTTTGTATTGACGAACAACGTCTTTAATCAGATTTCAATGGGTCAAATGAATTACACAATTAGGCACACTAACTTTCGCTTCGAAAAAGATCATCTAACAATTAATACAGCATTGTTCATATAGGATACAATACAGCATAGGACACCCAATTAAAATTATTAAAAAAAGAATTTGAACATAAAAGAAATTATAATAAAAATTAAAATAAAATTTAATAAATTTAACTTTTACTTGAATAAATTCCTAGAATTTTTAAAGTATAGGTAAGGTATTTAATACAAATGCATATATAAGTATGTAATATCACTTTAAATTTTTTTTTCAAATTTTTATTTACATACATACAGATTTTCGTTGGTAGCAACTAAATAACAGCTTTATTGATAATAAATTTAGTTGATTTCAAATTTTTTTTTTTTTTTAAGTCTTCATATTACACAAACGTTTTAAATTCATTAAAAAATAGAATTTTTTTTAAAAAAAAAAAGGTCTCAAATTTATTGCAAAAAAAAAAATTTAGGGAAATTCTAAAATCAAATATTCATGTGTATAATTATTATATATTATTATTTTTAAAAAAATTCATCATATATAGTCTTACTTAGTCCCACGGTCTGATTGTTAGTTCTACCTCGTTCGGAATAAAGCAATAAACATATTTTAACTATGCACAGGTATTACCGTTACAAAGGTTTCACTATTACGGAGCGGAGTAATTCGAAAAACTCATTATTTAAATGGTTATATAACACAAGCTTTGTAAAGCTTAGCTTCGATCTAAAGGCTTCCCACAAGCTTACTAAATATGAATTAAAAATTATATTGCGAAAACTTTTTACTTTAAGCCCCACCCCTTACAGAGGTATAAAGTTCGAATTATTTAAACGGTTATAGCTAAAGCTCTGTAAGGAGTATCTTCAATATCGCCAATTTACTCTTACTTCATAAGCTTTAAAAATATTTATTGAATAAATATATTGTGTTGCCCTACGGTATTCGAATTTACCGTTATGACAAACTAAGTTCTTACAAAAATTATTGACTCCTTTTATCTTCGAAAATCGAAACGGTTTAAGTTACAAATTTGAAATTTTGAGATGAGTTGTACTCTTGGAAAAAGTACCTATAAGGGATTAAAAAAGGTGTAAGAAGCGGTTAGATCTATTTAAGAGCTTTAAGAGATTAAGAAGAGTGTATTAATTTAGAGGTTGTGGGAAGTCTGTAAGTAAAGTGTGCAATATAAATTCTAAGAAATTATTATAAACTTCTATTATGGACTTCATGGACAATTGTTTAATTTAGTAAATGTGATTTTTCAAAACCGCTTGATTTTTTTCATTCCTAGCTTTTTTTTGTTGAAACTTCATGAAAGTTGATAACTCTTTTTTTTAAGTTAGTATAGAAAACTAAAACTTCTCAGACACATTTCCTATACCTGATGGCTTTTAATTTTGCGTTGCAAAAAATTTGAAAAAAAAAAACACAAATTAGAATTTGATATTCTATATTAGTAACACATTTTTAATTAAAATAGATATAGGTTTACCTAGGTACAAAAAACAGCATAATATATATGTCTGTATATTAAATCAAAATAAATACACCTTACCTTATTCCTGTCCTAATATATTGTTTTATAGTTCGATGAAGAGAGAAAGACAATATAAGATTGAAAAAAAAATGTAAAACAAAGGCTAAAGTAGAAGAAAAAAAAGGAAAAAAAAAATGAAAAAAATCATCACTTTATAATAGTTGACGTGATAAATATAATAGGATCGACCAGACACCTAATTTTCAAATGCAAAAAAAAAAACACACAAACTATATATACAAAAAAAAACAAACAAAAACAAATAAGAAATAAGAAACAAAAACAGTGTTAGATGTTAGCTTACGACGACGTTTCATTGTCAAAGGCTTTTGACCGCAAAATATTTAACCTTGTAGTTGCAGTGTATATAATAATATGAATACAATGATGATGATGATGCGATGTTGTATTTTTCGTTTTTTTTTTTCTTTTATTCTGTTACTATTGAATTTATTCTACGATTTTTTTTTTTTTGTAGGTATATATATAAGAAGAAGGTAAATATATATGAATATGTATATGTAATACTATATGGTACCTATACCGAATATACGGGACAATATTATAAACAGAAGTAAATCAAGATGAGCAATAGCATCGAGTAAAGAAACAATTCTTTGAATTGAACATTTTTACATTTTCTATAATGGTGCCTATGTAAAGATTGCTCCTCTCTATGGACATTGATATATATATATATATATACATCCATACTAAAAAATATTTAATATAATCATTAATAATGTTTATTCTGGATCTAGTATAATGATTAATAATGTTAAAGTATGGTTGCTTCGACCTATTTTCTAAAATTTGGGCCAAACATTTTATTATTAATTACAGTTAGATTTTGAGCTGGTAGTATATTGCATATACATATAATAAAACAAGAAATAAGTGATGCTATACAGATAATCTATATAGTAATTTCCTCAAATTATGACATTTCTTGAATAGGAAGCCTAAGGCGGCTATAGCAATTGAGTTATGGAATCTTGGCTTGGACTTAACTCTTGGCTTAATAGTTTGAAGTTTAATGAAGCGTTCCAAAGAAATGGGAAAAATTAAATTTCCTAAATTAATTTTTTTTAAAACCTGTATCAAAATAGTTTACAATTGACAATTTATAAAAAGTAAATCCTACTGATGTACCTAGTCGTGAACAGTAAAGAATTTTCAATTGGAGAATCGCTTTTCAAGTATTGGAATTTTTGTGCTAGTGTAACTGTTGCTAACCGTGTAACTGTTAAGCTAATAAGTCTGTCTATACCATAGATACAAAATGTTGGAACGGGGAATAATATCATATTCGTGTTATTCGAATTGGTCCTAATGAATTCCACGTACACAATTTAAAAATGAGATTGAAGTTTGAGGCCTTATTACATTTAGAAACGTCTTAGATTTTCAATAGATACAATTATATATCTGTGAGTTATAATATTCAATTAAATTATTTGTTTATATATTGTTATATTAATGTATTTTTTTATTAAAGATATTATTTATATAATTATTAATTATTAATTAAGACATTAATTTGAAACCAAAGGCTGGAATAGTAGATAAGTCGAGTCGAAAACTAGATAAAAGCTTTTTCACTTTCATTGGGATTCGAACCCGGGGCTTTCGCATGAAATGTCGACACCTTAACCACTGTAACAGCTACCATTTAAATTGAATCTTTCAAATTGCTTTCTGAACTAATCCATCTGCAGACCTGACCTGACTGGAGTTTTTGAAGTACAATTAAATTAACATTGGAAGCAGTACCTACTTTTTTGAAATAGTACACTTTACGCATAAATATGTTAGGTCAAAAGAAAAACGGCCACTCTAGTTCTAACCCCTTATGTCAATTTATAAACCCCAACTCATTTATTTATATTAATACCTTATTAATCGATTAAAATTTGATATATTTATTATACAATTTTTTTTTTATTTAATTTAAAATGCAGACGCTATAATCTACATAAAAAAACATTTGAATTTTATATTAATATATATGTATGTACAAAAGTATATATTCCCACATACCTACATATGTACATGAATTTACAATAGTCTAGAAGAATATAAAACTAAAAAAAAGATTGTTATAATCATTATTATAATATAGTATTTGTTTGATCTAATTTGAATTAATAACATAATAATCATTATCATTTTATCTATCATTATCATTTATAAATTTATATATATACATTATGTTAGTATGTATATTTTATATGTGTTATACTTAAAAAAAAATCAACATGCTCCCTTAATATTTGAGATTCTTCCGACTAACAAAATTCAACCAACTAACCCAGTAAAAAAAACAACAACGAATCGATGAACACAAAGCATTCAACAGTATATACCTATAATGATAATGGTTCATTATATTATTGTACGTACTACGTTCCATCTAGTCTACATCAAGATGGTGTTTCTTCAAATATTCATCCTTTACAAAAATAAAAAGAATCTCTAAGATTTTTAGTTTTTCTTTCAAATGTTTTTTTTTTTTTTTTTTTTTTATTTCATCTGATTTCCAATTAACAAAAAAAAAAAAAAAAAACAAAAAATAATAATAATAATAAAAAAAATAAGCAACAAAAAAAAATAATAAAATAACAATAAGGGGAATGACCGATCGTCCCCGGCACTATGACTAGGTTAAGGTGAAGGTCATATATTTTGTATGTGTTTTTTTTTAATAATAATACAAAAATATAGTGAGTGAATAATATTTTATTAGTTTTTATATTAGAAGAATACACATGCATGTATGCATGCATGTATGTATTTGAATTATCTTATAAAAAATTATAAGAGAAAAAACTAATATTGAATAAAAAAAAAAAAAATAGGTATGAGAGATTTTCAATACTAAATACAAATACCTACTCTCCCAAAACTAAATTAAGAATTAATAATAATAATAAAACTAATAAAACTTAATAATATTAGCAACAACGACAACAACAAACAAGAGAAAATTTGAGATCAAAATGATATTAGAAAAAAAAAATAAAAATGAAAATTATTATCTCACTTAAACTATAGAACAATACTAACATATTTATAATATACAATACATATGTGGTTATGGTGTGGTGGGTGACTGATGACTGATATGAGAGGTGATTGCTATAGTGTATTTGTATTGAAGAGTATATGAAGAGTATATTAAAAAAAAAGTTGAGACTGAATATAAATTCAGTGGAAACTTTTTTTTTTTGTATTTTTTAGTATGGTGGTAAAAAATCTTTATCGATTAATTATAGAATAAATCGATTAATATTAATTTAATTTTTAATCTTCGCTAATTATAAAAAATTTATATGATTTTAAATCTTTACCAATTAAAAACTATGAGCGTAGTCCACTTAAGATAATTGAAGTACGTATTATTTCAAAATAAACTAATTATGGAAAAATGTAAAAAAATGACATTTGGCAATTTCCATGGCTGCGTCATATTTACGCTCATTGTGCCGAAGACATTATTTTGTAATATAATTTCAGAAATTAATTTAAAACTCTTCCTCCTTGAATTAATTCACAATTGAAAATTTGAATTTTAATAAATATGACAATCATAAATAATATGACAAACATAAATGATATGACAATCATAAAATATGAAATCTGAAAGATCTGTCAAAAATAAATATTAAAAATATGAATTTAAATCATTCTTTGAAATTTTTGGTATTTTATACCAAGCGCATGTAAACTTGTCAACATTTCTTAAGTGTTAGTATTGATAGTGTATTCTCTCCAAAATTTTGATTGAATACACTTACGTTTGCAAAAAAAAACATTAAAATGAAAAGATAATATGACACTATCATTGGCTATAAATCAAAGTTAATCTATAACTAATTTTTTGGGTTTAAAACTTTTTATCTGTATACTAAGTTGTTGCTATATTTATTTAGTTAAGTATGAAATTTGTTAGTAATTTTAATTTACACTGTGATTAATTTAGTTGCAAATGAAAGAACTAAGTTAGGTATTTTGATAGTCTTACGATTCCTTAGACTTAAAGATACAAAATAAATATATAACTATTTAATTCTGATAATTCATACCTTAATGTCAATTATAAAGTATGTCTCCATAATTGATTATTTCATAAGTATTTGATAAGTACTCGCAAAAAACTAAATTACTTTTTAAAGCTCAGATAAACTTTTTTTGAATCCAGATTATTGGTATCTACAGATAAGTAAACCACTTATTAAAGCCCAGATTAAAAAGTTTAGAAACATTGATATAAACTACGCCGTAGCCGGTCCGAAGCCCGGTTGAGAAAGGAAGGGGGAAGAATAGTTGCAACCTGAATGGCAACATATATCGGCGTCTCAGAAAGTATGAAAATATTGTACAATGCAGTTGAACTCGTAATAAAGTTATAAGAACCTCCAACGCATTATATAACAACTACTGCAGCTACTTTTCAAACTCAACTGGCCTCCAAAGATGGGGGTTTGGCATACAGTTAACAACCTTATCCAGTAAAATTTATTGTTACGAAACCTAAATCAAAGCCTTGGATATAAATAGAACAGAGGCCAAAGTTCGACAACGGACTGTAGCGCCATAGAAGAAGAAAAAAAAATTAATATTTGTAATATAATGAATATTCCTTGAGGATTTCTCATAATAAGTTTATTTTACACTTATGAAAAGTAATTATTGTAATCAAAACTTAAAATAAAAGTACTTTATAAATATATTTCAATTTTACCTTAAAATACAAGATCCACTTCAATCAATCTTGTATGTATTTTAAAACTACTTTTCCTATACTTTACAATACCTCCAATTATTTAAAAAAAATAGAAATCTTCAGAAATTATAATTTATTTTAATTATATAAATTTATTTACAAACATTTTGTAGGCATATACCATAACATAATTAAATCAACCTGTATATACATATGTACAATTTACAAATTTAAAAAAAAAAAAAAATGAAAAAAAAAAACTAAAATAAACCACTTGTTCTAAGTATACTCTAGTATATTCTGGTAATTAAATTCTTCAAAATTCAATTTTGTTTTCTGTTTATTTTAATTTACAAATTCATTTTTTTTTTAATTCTATTCAATATTTCCATATATATTTTGAGCAACACAAATTTAAATTTCCTTTCATTCGTAAATTCAAGAAAAACTCCAATAAACAACAAAACATCTATAAACAAATTTGCATACTTTTAGGTTCGGATACATGTTTCTAATTATAATAGCTATATTATGTTGCATATTCATAAGCAAGTATAATGAAGTGATTATAAAAAAAAATAATAACAACAAAAACAACAACAACTATTTCTAACCATCATAAAATTAAAAAAAAAAAATAAGAAAAAACAAAGTGAAAGTTTCATTCTTGCAATTTTTTTCTTACCACACTTAGAAGTCAGTTTGATTTTGTTGATTGTGTTGTGTAACTTTTAAGTTTATTTCCTGTATAAATTACATAAAAAACTGTTGGTATTTTTTTCCATTGCATATATAATATAATATACAACATATAACATAAACATACAACCAAATATATATATATATATATTATGAAATTATCACGAAATAATCAACAGAAACAAAGTATAAAAAAAAAAATAATTTAATAACAGCCACAACATATTCTAGTGAACTTCCTATATGTATAAGATGATAAATGATGTTGATAAAGTTAATATTGATTATACTTGTTTTGTTGATGTTGATGATGATGTTGATGTTGATGATATGTTCATTGTGTCGACAATTATAGCAATGAAGTTGTTTTTTTTTGTGCATTCTAAATCAATGAATATATGTAATGTATGCACATTCATTTATACATATATATATACATTTATATGAATAAGGATACAATGTTTATAAACAACTATGTATATATATATAATAATAAAGTTTATTTTAAAAAACATAAAATCCTCCCTCCTTGAGCACGAAATAAAACTTATGAAACAAAAAAAAAAACAACAACAACAACAACAAAAGAAAGTGGTACTAGAATATAGTAGAAGAATAATTTTTGTTTTTTTTTTGCTTTTGTTTTTGTTGTTGTTGTTTTTTCTATTCGAGTGGGTGAGAATAGAGATTATATTGTATATATAGTTAAGGAGAATCGGTGGGAGTTCTGTTGTTTTTATAATATTTTTTTTTTCTTGTTGTGTTTTTTTGTTTTATTTTTTTTTTTTATTGCATTATGAATATAAATTGTAAGTACATGTATATGTATGTATATATGTTGGAACTTGAAATAGATATTGTAGGTAATAGAGAATATAGTATCCTTATACAAGAATATTATTGTTGAATACGATACAGTGTGTTTTTTTCCTAAACGGTAGTTTTTCCGAATTTTTTTTTTTTTATTTTTTTTCTACTATCGTATATATGTAGGGATGTATGTAGGGTTGTATTCTAAATAAAAAAGCTCATGTCCTACAGTGTACGATTGGTATTATACGAATTTGTATATATGGTATGTATGGTATATTAATGTATGATGGATAGTTTTTGATTTTTTTCATATGCATTTATGTATATATACATATATATATTTGATATTTGATAAACAAATGTACAAATATTTGTATATATATATATATATATATATTGAAATTATGTGAATAGATGATGATTATTATATAGTTATAAGAGTATAGTTATAAGATTATAGGTTTTAAATACCGTTACATGATGGTTGGTTTATTTTTCCATTTATTTTATTTTTTTTTTTTTTGTTTTTGTTTTTACAGATTTTAATTTTATATGTGGATATAATGGTTATGTTTAGAGGTTATATACATGTACATAATAACAGTTAGGATGCACATATGAATACGAATTATCTTCATTTGAAAAAAGTTGTTGAAATAAAATTACTAGATTGGTTTGTTGTTTGTTGATGATGTTGTTGTGTAGTTGTTGTTGTTGATAGTGGTGGTCTGAAATTCAACAGGCTGTTCTTTTAAATTTTTCCGTTATTTTTTTTAATACGGTTTTTTATTATTATTATTATTATTGTTGTAAAGTGATAGAAGCTATTATTAGCATTGTACATGGTAACTTGTACATTAAAATAGAAAATTGTTTAAATGTTTTTTTTTTTATATTGTTTTTACAAATTATGTTGTATGTTAAGGTTAAAGATATGTATTTTTAAGTGTTAGTGATTCAGGATATTTAAAAAAAAAAAAACAAAAGTTAGATTTACGCATATGTATACTTATATATATATAAAGCTACCAGTAGGGAGTATAATATAGTATATTAGTTAGTATATATCATAGAATGTATTTAAATGTGTTCATTCTAGTATCTATAATACAAGGGTATATACTTGTATATATAATATTGTTACAAACGACATATATATATATATATATATATATATATATGTGTATTATCAAGATAAAAATTTTATGTTTTTGTTTATGGACTGGATAACAAGTTTATAAAAAAACAACAACAATAGAAAGTAACAAATCAGTTAACAAAGTTAAGTTTAAAATAACTATCAACTGGAATCATCAACAATAATAAATAATAGTATATACACTCTATATAATAGATATGTATATACTTACTATATTATAACTAGTAATAGTATAGTATGAATATGTTATATACTGTACTATACTATCTTATATAGAATTCAATTGTTGTCTATCGTTTTGTCTATATGTTATATTGCCTAGAGATTTTCATATACAATGAGTAGTAAAAAGTGGTTGGTTGAATGTTTTGTTGCACAATCAAAATAACAACAACAGCAAATAAAAAAAAAACAAATTGTTTTAAGTGCAAATAGATTTTACAATAGGAAAAGTGTTAATAGAGTTAAAAGTGATGAAAATAAAAATTAAAACAATAACATTGTATATGTATGTAGAATAGTTTAGTATCCATATTGTGGTCATAGAAAAATTGAAAAAAATTTATAAAATAAAAATAAAATTGAAATACAAAATATGGGAAAAGAATAGAAAATAAAAAGAGAAAAGGAAGGAAATAATTTTATGGAAAATGAAAATTTATTAGATTATATATGCATATGGAAAATTGTTTATAATTTTTTATTTTTTGTGATAACAAAGCGATTAAATGAATGGATGTATATATAATTAAATGCAATATACGATTTGTTGTAATTGGAAATGAATGGATGAATATGAATGAATATAAAATATTTGAAATGACCTTGACAATTAAGACTTGTTTTTTTTATTGTTTAATTATTTAAAACGGAAGTAAACGATTTTATATTTTCCGGAAAGATAAGGAAACAAAAAAAAATTATCAAGCCCCTTAAAGTATGCTATGTATAGTGGGAATTTGTTTTAAGCTGAAAATGGCTTATTGGAGTATCTATATGGTACACGTACAATATTAGAGCAAGCTTAACGGAAAAATTATGTAATATATTATTTATTCTAATAAATATTTGTACAAGGAAGCTAAAATCATGAGAATATATAATGTTATGATAAAATTAATCAGAAGTCATTATCTTATAGCATTAAAATCTCCAGAAAATGTATAGTAGTATTAAATATATTTTACATTTATCATCTTACATATCATTTTACATTTACATATATCACAATGAGGAACAGACTTTTACAGGTTTTGTATAGCTTCTGAGCATTTCATGTTCTTAGACAAATTTATTATTTTTAAAACACCAAAATCATGTCCTTATAAATTAATAAGATTAAAGAGTTTAGTATTTAGCTAGTACTTAGCTAGTTTAGTATTTAGATAGTAAAGTAAATATAGGAGCTTCGGTTTCCTAACGATTTAGCAACTGGTATATTCTCAAAAGCAATGTGGATTGGAATCTGGTAACTAAAAAGGAAGATTTCCTTAAAAAAAAACTGTCCTTATACAAAGCAGTATATAAATTAAACAATTTAATGAATTGATTGGACTTAGTATCCATTATAGCTTTAAAACAAAGTAATTTTCAAGACATTAATTTTTTTGTAGAAATTTTTAAAACATTCAATTTAAACAAACTTTGCTTTAATATGCAAAGGATCATAATTTAAAACTTAATTTAAAAAAATATACTAAATTATTAAATTATATATTATTTAAAAGGTCCTTGTATATCTTGGATGCTTTATTATTTTTTAAATTCATTACGTATCAATTGTTTCAATTATTTTTTAAAAATATTCTTTTACCTAATAAACATACACAAAATATATGTGACCTAAGATCTAAACTCTTTAAATCCCATTTTTATTTATTATAAACTTAAAAGTTCCAACTTTTGTATTAAAAATTTAATAGATTATAATAATTGAATAGTTTTTTTTATACTTTTATGATCTCCTAATTCTTCTACTACACTTCTATAGGTGCTATAAACTTTGTTCTTAAAAAGTGCACTTTTTTTCTTTAAATGCAATCCTTAAGTGCTCGTATAAATTCCTTAAATTCTTCTTTCAATGTTTCTTTATATATACAATACAAACACTTTATATACCACTTTAATACATAAATATATATAAATTTAAAATAGTCTTTCCTTTTCTAAAAAAATCATAAAAAAAAAACTAAAAACCAAAAACAAATAATAATAATAATAATATACATTTATATCTAAATAGCACCTACAGAATTAACTACCACTTTTAGAACAAGAATTAATTGTTTTTTTACAAGTGATGCTGAATAGCTTATACTATAAATTATATATCACAGTATACCTATAAATGACTAATGTATTCTATATAAACATTCCTGTATATCTAAATATGCATTTATACATATTGCAATACAAAAAATTGCACAAAAAACAAAAAAAAAAACAAAAACAAAAAAAATAGAACAAGAAAAGAATAAAAAAAAATAAAATAGCATCAACACTATTTAACCAACAATTTTTCAACCACACTTCAGAAAATGTGCAATGTGAAATGTGCAATATGCAAGTGCAATCTTTACTATACTTATATACTATAATATTAAAAGTGCATTACTATTACGTTATACATACATATAAAAACAACTGTTATACATTTTTGTGAATGGACTTTTCTTATAATAATATACTTTTATATACATGCTTTTATAATATATATTATATACATGTGTTCAAATAGGGGGTATTTTGTTGTGCAATTTTTTTGTATAGATATACATATAGAATTAAACTAGTCCTGTGCTATAAATATATATAGAATAAACGTAACGTAAAATTTTATATATATAAATAGGAATTTATGGTTGAATTTATAGGTGTAGACCTGGTATATAGAATAATATATATATATAATTGTAGTGACTTTAAGAAGACTTTCCATATAACATTGAAAGTGAAAGTTTATTTTTCATATTGAATATTTTCCTTGTGGGTTTTGATTTTTTTTAAAAATATATGTATATATATATATATATATATATATATATTTACTTTATATGAATGAAAGTATATTAATTTTGTTTTTTACCTTATAGATTGAGTATATATAGTGTGCATACACTGAATGAATATTAGTATATAAGTTCTCTACAATTTAATCTATATATATATATATATATTGAAGACCATTCTAGACCAATTCACGTATTTTTTTTATTTTTTTTTACTATTCTCTTGCAATAAGTTTAAGAATTACTATAAGTGTGTACTTGAATTCAGTACTCTCTGGAATGCACTTATATATTTTACAATATATACACATGTATATATATAATAAGTATAGAAAATTTTAAAGTTCAAATCAATTTGTATATATTTTTTTTTTACAAAAGATTTATTTTACTTGATAATGTGTTGTGTTAACAGATGCAATTGTTGCAATTATTATAAATGCATCATATATATATTAATTGTATATATTTGTATGTACATATATATGTAAATATTTTGTTAACAATATAAATGTGCAATTTACTATAATATAATGTGTAAAATTAAATGATGAATGAATTTAAATAATTGATAAATGATGATGAGTATAGTAAGTAGTGAATGATGATATATATATATATATATATATTGTATTAAAATATAGTTGAGTGTTAATAATTAACCTAAAATTGAAACAAAAAAGCTGCTGCTGCTGCACAATTGTGTATTATGCAATTTTAATAAATTCATTCCATATTTTATTTTTGCACAATTTTATATTAAAAAAAAAAGAAAACACAAAAGAAAAAACCTGTAATTTATTTTTTTAATAAAATGCACTTGCACTATTTTGTACATGCAATAATATTGACTTGGGTATGTTTATATATATGCATTTAATATAGTATAGATTAAAATTGGTGTGTGTGTGTGTGTTTGTATAGGTTTTGTAATTTTTTTTTTAACATTATTAATTTTGTAATTTTTATTAATCTATTTTGCTTAATGTATAAATAGGTATGTATAGAGAAAGAGTAATTAATTACAGTGAAACCAATTTATATTGAACAAAAGTATGTGCAGAAAAATTGGATTTGAATAATTGGGTGGGAAATTCGATTAGATTAAGAAGAGATGGAGAGTAAGAACTGTTACTTGTGAAAGGGATATTAATAATTATTACGGTTAGTTAGTTCATTTGCAATTAAGAAGGAATTAAAAATCTTCTCTCAATATTTTTATTTGGGTGGAATTTTTCTATTTGGCAATGCTGAAAATCTAATTAATTATTAATCACTTAACTTATTACTTATAACTCATGATTTCAGAAAAACGACGTAAATCGAATAGGTTGTCATGGAGATTTTAATTGTTTAATTTGAAAATTTAAAAAGAATAACATGTATATTATATTAATATAATATAAGATAGATCATGTTTTTAACACTAGAATCGATCATCAAATCTTGCCAATAACTGAACTAACGGTAAATTTTAGTACTATTAACTTAGTATATAAATAATAACTTGAACTATAATACCTAACATATTTTTTTTAAATTAGAACTAGTTATGTATTTTAAATCATTTTTAGTTTTCTATATAAATAAAATTTTTTTTTTTATAATAAATATTTAATATTAACTCTAATTTTTGTGATCTTTCTATATTTATATATAAGTACATAAGAACATAATAATATACAAAATATTTATTATATATATGTACGTATGTACTAAACATTTATAAATACAAAAGAATTGAGAAAAATGCTTATATGTATATACATATAGTATATAAAAGTACATGTATCTAATTAAAAGTTTATTTATATAAAAGAATATAAATATCTATATATATATGTAATATTATGTATGAATATTATATTTATGTATATATAATATATGTATATAACTATGCAAATATATATGATTCTGTTTATATATTGAGTGTGAAAAAAAAAAAACAAAAAAAAATATATAAAAATCTGATTAAATGGAAAATATTTTTATTATTGTGATAGGTTATGTTTATTGTATTTCACAAAATATATAAAAAAAAAAAACAAAAACAAGAAAATAAAAAACCAGAAGAATTTTTCAAGGTTATTTTATATTTTATCTGTTTTTTTTTTTTTTTTTTAATTTTGTTTTGTTTTTAGCTTTTGTTTTGTATCTTGTGTGTTTTTTTTTGCATAATTGAAAGTGAAATTAAATTTTTTTTTAAATATTTATTTATTTTTAAATATATATAGTTTTTTTTTCAAATTTAAATGTTTTATTTAAATGATCAAATAATAAAATGTTTTTTCTTAAAAATGAATTTGATTATTTTTTTATTATTTTATGTTAAAATAATTTATTTAAATATTTTAAAAGTAATAAAATTGGATTTTTTTAACTATCTAGTTAATATTTCATTTTAATTAGATAATTAATTTTTTAAATTAATTAATTTAAATTTTAAAAGTATAACTGTGATAGGTATCCGCCTTATGTATATGAACTTTTAATATTACTCGCTATTTCGAACTTTCGAAAATTAGAAGAACGGCACCTATTCACTAAAACTCAATTAATTATTCTGTGGGGTAGTAGGTCCTGCTACCAATAGACTAACATTAAAAATGGTAGTTAATCAAAAATATCAATGATTCTTGGAAACTAAATTGTAATGTATAAGATAAATCGAAATATGAATTTATTCACAGCTATAATTTCACAAATACATATTTAGTTTCCAAGATTTCTTATTCTAATTAAAGGAGTGAGCGTTGCTCCCCAATCTTCAAATTCAAAAGAAAACCGATTTAAAGTCTTGAATTAAATAAACAAGATTTTTTAAGGATTAGATTTAAGATTTTTGATATTTTATTTAAATACTATTTTCGATTGTCAACGGTATTTCCCCAATTTATTCCATTATCTTAAATGTCAGAATACTCTTTAATTATTCTTAAACAAATGTCAATTTATTAATGTTTTTTATATACATATTTATTCACAGCTATAATTCCACCAATTGATATTTAGCTTTCAAGATTTCTTATACTTATACTAAATGGGTGAGCGTTGCTCCCCAATTTTAAAATTCAATAGAAAACAGATTTAAAAGCTTGAATTAGCACAAGATTTTTTTATAGGATTAGATTAAAGATTTTTGATAATTAATTTAAATAACATTTCCGAATGTCAACGGTATTTCCGCCTTTATTTTATTACCCTAAATATCAGAATATCTTTTAATTATTCATGAACAAATGCCATTTTATTAATTTTTTCATATTCCATAAATAATTTTAAATTTTTTTGATCATTTATTACAACATTTTATATTTAATATAAAAAATAGCCATGAATGGACTTTATTTACAAAATGCATAACATGGCGGTCAAGTTTTTTCCAAAGTTAGGATTCCCATTTCAGAGCTCAGAATTGAGAATACAGAACATAAGAGGAATTCCCATTTTGTGTTTTTGTTCTCTATTGAAAAAATTAATTTTTTAAAAATAAAAATATATATGTATATTATTTTTGTATAAATTTTAATAATTATTTTTTTTCTAAAAATATTTTTCCATTAAATTAAAATCTATATTCAAAAATTTAAAAAAAAAAAAATTCAAATGTTAACAAAAAAAAAAAAAAAAAATTTAAAATAAACTTAATACGTGTAAAGTTCTATCGAGTACAATTATTTTTTTTTTTTTGCTGATGATCAAAAGTTCTTTTAAACCTACATATCTACATATATATATAAATATATTACATATATATATATATAAAAAAAAAATAAAATGCATGATTGTCTAAACATTATTCGCCGCTAAAAAGAGTCATATAAATTTGCCCTTGAATGTGTTATTAACCCACAAAAAAAAAAGAAAAAAAAAAAAAATAAATAAAAAGTAGAAAATTTAACTAAAAAAAAAATTATTTATTCAAATTTTGTTTTTTTAGATAAGAAAAAAAAAATTTTTTTTTTTTTTAGAGTGCAATGTACATAAAAAACACTTAAAAAACAATTTTTTTTTATAGTAAGGTTTTTAGCTTTTATTTTTCAATAAATTTCAATAAATTGATATAATTCTGTTACTATAAGATTATTTTTTATTGTATGCGAATTGTATATGAATTTCAGTGTATAAGAATGTATATCTGAATAAATAGGTATATTATAATATTAATATCATGTTATAATTTGATCTTGTTATTTCTAACTGCTAAATTTTAAACTATTTTAATGTACTTAAAGATTCAAGTACAACTAATTTAGATAAGTTATATAAAAAAATTGATAAAATATTTTAAAATCAATTAAAATTGTTAAAAGTTTTTATTTAAATCAAAGTTTTTAAGGGCGCGTAAAAATTATTAAAAGTCTTTATTTAAAAACTATGAGGGCGCGTTTATACTTTAAACTATATACCTATTATTAAATTCACTTGTAAAAGATCTTCAAAAATTAAGTAATCTCTTCTTTATTTAAAAAACTTGAGGGCGCGGGCGAAGAAATCTCTTCTTTATTTAAAAACTTTGAGGGCGCGTAAAAATTGGTAAAAATCTTTATTTACATACTTTTAGGGCGCTTTTATACTTTAAAATAGATACCTACTATCAAAACCTCTTGTGAAAGATCTTGGATGTTTTTTACTCGTATTTTGATTTAAGTAATCTCTTCTTTTTTAAAAATTTTGAGGGCGCCGGCGAAGTAATCTCTTCTTTGTTTAAAACTTTTGAGGGCGCGTTTATACTTTAAATTAGATACCTACTATTAAATTCTCTTGTAAAAGGTAATCAAAATTTTGTATTTTCTTTAAAGTAATCTTCAAATAAGCAAAGGCTTTTATTAAGTTAAAAAAAAACTCTATAATACCGTAAGCAGAAAGTATGTGAATATCTACTAAATACAAATGAATGTTTGTTAATTTGACATAACTAAATCCGTTTTTGACAGTTATATTTTTATAAACATATATACAATTGTTTGAATTAATAAAATAAATATAAGAGATGTGAAGGGAGCCGTCCTTAATTTTAATAAAATAAAATATTAGAACAATTAGCCTGTTTAGGGCAATACTTTGATTCAGCACTTATTATAACAGGCCTTGTTATAAAAAGTGAAACAGAATGTCATAACTGTTCTACTATAAAACTGTTGGATCAGTCCTAAGTACGAGAATCCTAATCTTACAAATTTTAATTTGCATCTTAAATTTGAAAAAAAAATTAAACTAAAGTATTACCAGATACCAATCATTAAATTAAAATTTTTGAAAATTTATTTGACAGAACTGTCAAATTTCAATATTCAAAATATTTGTTTATCATATGGAAGTTGCACCTTCATCTAATTAATAGTTATAAAACTTAAATAAAAATTAATATTTTGTGACTTATGCCAAAAGTAAATATAAATTAGTATATATTAATTATAAATAAACCCTCAATTTTTATAATATTTTATTTCAAAAAGAACGTGCCAGAACCAATGGTATATAACAAATCCATGTGTTTAAAAAAAGTTAAATTTTGAAAAAAAAACAATTTGTATTTAATAGAATAAAATAATTATTTCATTTTTAAAAATTTAATTTAGCAAATTCATTGTAATTTTATACAATGGCTGCATTTGTTTTTTTTTTTATTTATTTTGCTTTGTCTTTCAAATAATTAAATTAATAAAAAAAATATATATATATATATTATTGAAATTTGATAGAAAAATTATAATAAAATTGTGCCTAAATTATTCTTTAATTTCATTTTATAAAAAAATGAAAAAAAAAATTAAATAAAATAATAAAATGGCTGACATTTATGAAATTTAAATTGCATATCAATCAAAAAATATATAATTAGAATTAAAAAAAATAAATAAAAAATTTATGAAAAAAAAAGAAAGTTATAAAATTTTTTTTAAAAAACAAAATGTGAAATTGTTTTTTTCATATTGTATAAATGAAATGTTTGCATTTTATTTGAACAATATTTGGTTTTTATTAAAAAAAAAACTAAAATAATCTAATATAAAGCTGTTACAATATTTAAATAATCTGTTTTAAAACAATTGTTAAAAAATATTTTATATATAATAAGTTTCTGTGTCTATTAGTAGTAATAAATAATATATTTAATTATTTAATATTCATATTTGTTATTAAAAAAAAACGGAATCTGCTCCGAATTATTCACTTTAAAATCAGTGATTGAAGTTCAAAGATTTAATTTTTCTGAAATATATTTTCAGCCCTGATTTATTAAAATTTATAAATTTTGACAAACAAACAATCGATTATTAATTTAAATATCTTAATATAACGGTAGTTTGACAGTTAAATTCCATAAAATTCATAAAAATTTGACATGCAGTTATAGGTTAGAATTATAAATATTTCATATGGCTTAAATATTTTACATCAATGTTGCTGTCGTTAAATTTCCAATGTGTCAAAATTGACAGATCAAAATCTTCGATTATTAATTTAAATATCTTAATATAACGGTAGTTTGACAGTTAAATTCCATAAAATTTGACAAAAAGTTAAAGGTTAATATTATTAAAAATTTTATATGACAAATCAATGTTCCTGTCAATTTTTTAAATTTCCGAAATGTCAAAATTGACAGATCAAAATTGTTAACTAAGAAACAATTATTCAAATTATACATCTCTATAATATAATTTTTATTTAATTTCCTTATTATACATTACAAATCTATACACAAAAATAATTAGAATGCGTCTATGCATAAAATACTAATTGTCGTAAGTAGATAAAAATATTGATGTCTAAACGTACTCCTACCAAATTGTGTTGTTAAAATTTAATTAAAAAAAAAATTAAAAACAAAAAAAAAAATAGAAAATAAATAAATAAAAAAAATAAACCGAATAACAAATTGCAAATAATTATATAGGTTTTGAGGGTAACGCACTCGCACATTTTTTCCATTCGCATTCGCAATCGCATTCTATTTCTGTGTTCTTTTCTCTCTTTTTAATTTTACTTTTTGTGCTTTATTTGTCACACATCATAATATTTCACTTTTTATATTTGCAATTTATTTTAATTTCTGTTTTTTTTTTTATTTTATTATATTCTTCAATTATATTTATAATAATATTTTATATTTGTATTAATTTTTGTGTTGAATACCATACTACTCTATTAAGTATTTAATATTTATTAATAAAAGTTAGGTTTTTTTTTTGTGTGAATTTAACAATGTATAAAAATTGAGTATAATTAAATAGAAATAGAGAGAAAGAGATGGAATATAAATAATATTATTTTTAAATAGTATTAGAAAATTGTTTTATTAAAAAATTATTTTATAAGTATTTGTGAGAAATGATTAGTTTATTTATAAATAGTTGCTTTTAGTTGACTAAATGATTTGTTTTTAAAATTTTTCATCACACTCAGAAAAAATTATCAATGCAAAATTTAAACAGAAATATGAAATAATTGAAAATGATAAGTCATATTATTTGATATATACTTCTAAACAGAATCTTTAAAAGTTGATAATGTTATTAACGAGTATATAATGAACATTGTAACTCTTATAATAGTCAATAGATGTCGCATAAGTCGCATAGTCTGCTTAAGTTTTGAAGTAACTATACAGTTTAATGATGAAATGAAAACAAAGATTTAATGAAAGATTTAGGGTAAAATGAATACACATTAAACCTGAACCGAGTCTCTGAGTTGTCCATACAAGGGTGAAGAAGGAATATGTGTTATCAATTAAATTAATCAGATATAGTTGAATTTATTCAACTAATTGAATTAAATTAATTATAATTACAACTTTTTAATCAAATTAAGTTTAAAAATTCAATTGGATAATACACATTGATTAGTTCGCGATAGATGCTATTTAACAGAACTATCTATCAGACAGGAGTTTTTGATATTCCTTGGTTAACACAAGGCATTCGTTAAAGGTAGTAGAGAAAAGTTTTGGTTATTATCAAAATTATGATCAATTGTTAGAATATATAAGAACCTTTATAAGAAAACGTTATTATTTGATTAGTGATTAGTTGTTGATGCAATTCGGCCCAAATAAGAAGATTAAAGCATTTTAATTAGTAAATTTTTTAAATTTAATCTTTAGATTTCCACTATGATCTATAATACTTATATGATCAAATAATTCTACAATCAATATACCTACAACTTCTATAAAACGTTTGAAAAAATATCTTAAGATACAATTATACTAAGAAATTTTGAGATAAATTACGGCTTTTATTTATAAATACATTTTAAAAATATTTCTTTCTCATTCACAATTTCGCTCTTTAATTAAAAACTACAGTTGTATTAGATTAGTATAAGTATTTAATTATTTTACTATTTAACTTATCTATTCTACTATACATAGAAAAAACTCCAATCACTCAGATTTTTTATTTTATTTTATATATATGTATATATATATATATATATTTATAAAATATCTATTTAAATAACTGAGTGAGACTTTAATACTACAAATATTACCATATGGTAAAATGGTCATGATCATGATCACGATCACGGTCATATAAAAAAAAATTCCATATTTCAAATAGGAAAGATTTTTTTTTTTTATTAAAAAATAAAAAGAGATAGAAAATATTTGAAAATAAAATAAAAATAGAGCTTTAAATTAATAATTTTGGGTATCTGATAAAAACAAAAAAAAAAAACACAACTATTTCTATGGAAAAACACAAAATTAATAAATTGCACCACTATACATACATACAACTATACATATTATTAATAGTATGTACAATAAGTATAGTATATCTTAAGATAGATTAAATTTATATTTATATAAGAATGTAGGTACTTTATTTTGGACTTATATATTTAACTACTACTGTATGCCTAGGTTTTAATATATGTAGATATATATACATATATGTATATAAATAGTATATCTCTAGTTATACCTATATTAATATTAAAAATAAAAATCTGTTTAATTTCTTGGAAATTTAATTTGTAATTTTTTTTATAGTTTCGAAGTTTTTAACTTTTAGTATCTTAAGATAGTATATTTTCTGTTTAGTAATATAAATATTTATATATAGACATGGTTATGTTCTTTTGTACTTTTGTTCTTTTAATATTTATTTTTTATATTATTTTGATATTTTAGTTATTTTTTTTAGTGTCATTTCATTTGTCTCGACTTGTTGTTGTTTTTGTTTTTTTTTATTATTATTACCTATAGATAAGATATAAAATAAAATGCAAGGTATATTTTATAGATACTTATATTTTTTTACCCATAGTTTAATTTTTAAGCAGTATTTATTGGTATTAACTATTAAGTATTAATACAATTTAAGTCCAGGTACCTTATATGGCACACCTTTTTGTTTTTTTATCTTGTATATCACATTCGAATTAAATTGAAAGTGAAATTAATGTGGTTGTGCATGTTTATTTCGAAAAAAAAGTTTAGTATTAATAAAATTAAAATATAAATAGTATAGATTAACAGTTTGATAATAATATTATTATTATAATGTTATAAACTATTTTATTGAATTTGTTATATATTTGATGAATTACATTTGAATTTTGATTTTATTTTTAAATACTTATCGGTTGTATAAAGCTCAATTAGAACTCTGAAACTTCAGGAGGCATTGCTTACAGAGAATGAATACTTAGGGGTGGGGCTGAGATTTTAAACATTGGATATATGTAATGTACTATAAAAGATTAGATTATAATATAGTTAAGAACAAATAGTACATAAGTATGTATAAATGTTTGGTCTTAGAATACTACTTGACTAATTATTTATAAGTAGGTTGTGAAACTTCTCGGCAATATAGGACTCATCACTTATAAGTATAGGTTTAATATTGCCTAGACAACACCTGATTTTAACTTAAAGTGATCTTTTAACTAATATATGAAATTAATTAGTAATACGATCTTTCACATTAAAAAAAAATCATCTGTGAGTTATAAAAATCAATTAAAATTTATTAATTTCGAAAAAAACTTAAAACTAATATTATATATGAAAGCTTCAACGAACTTTCTAGTAAAAAACTTACTCATCAGTTTACCCATAAACCCTCTTATTTAAATTTTGATTGATATAATTATACTTATAGGAAACTTTTTATATGTGAGTTATAAGAATCAACAAAAAATTATTATCTATTGATATGAACTTGTTTGATCAGAACTTTTATAACTATTAACTAGAAAATCTATACCTTAAGAATTTTCATTTAAATTCAATTGAGGAAGCAATTATTATTAAATTAATGATAGGTAATAATTTATTATATCTAAATCAATACCAAAGAATTTTCTTACATACAAAAAAAAAACAGCGGTAGTTAATGTGTTAATTTAAATGTTTTATCTATAGGTAGTTCTTAGGTTACTTTATTTTACTAAAAAAAAATAATATCAACAATTTCTATAGAAAATAGTGAATCTTTAATTAAATAAAAAATGATATTAGTATAACACATTATTTCAGTAATATTTTTTTTAAAGTTCTTCGATTAGATTGTCATCAATTCTTGGAAATCTATAGATTGTTTTTGTTTTTATTTACACGTATAAGAATTAATATTTAATTTGAGGTTCTTTTTTTTAATAAACATTTCTATTTAATTAATTCTAGTCATTTTTTATTTTATTTTTAATTAATTGTTATTTACAAAACAAATTATTATATAAATAGTTTAATGCGTTGTTATAGTTTTATTCTATGTTATAAAAAAAAATTTAGAAGAAAACAAATAGAAAATGCGTCAATAGTTTGAGTCAACATTCATTAAAAAATTTATATTTTTTTTTCCTATAATAAACTATATATATATACATCATAAATTTATTTATATTTCTATATAGATAAATAGTAAATAATATATTTTAATTATATAATAATATTTTATATGTCAATAAATAAAAAAAAATTTAAATAAATTCCAAAAAAAATTTAAAATAAATAAAGATACATTTTTTTCGAATAGTAATGATGACTATTAGAAAAATTCGTTTCTTTAAAAATACAAAAGTATCTATTTTTTTAAAAATAAGATACATTTTAGAATATACGAAATTATATCAGTAGTTTAAAAATAGCGAAAGATTTATTAAGCGGTTCCTTTTTTTTAAATTAATTAATTAAATATAACATACCTATTTATATACAAAACTATTTTGAATTTTAATATTAAATTTTTGTATTTTAATTTCTCTTGTCTCATGGTGACATTTAATAAATTTTTCAATAAGCGTTTTTTTTTTTTTTGGACAATTAAAGCTTCACAGATAAATCTATTATTAATTATGTCAATTCTATATAGTTCTATAATAAAACTAATTAAAATATACATTTTGTAAAAAAAAAAATTTTAAGATTTTGCTCGTATTTATCATATATTCAATTGGCATTGGGGTTTTTTGAAGCTTTACTTAAAATTTGAGGAAAACCAAAATTTAACTTGTTTTACTTGAATAGTTGGGTGTAAGACATTAATTATTAATATATTTGGAAGGGTAATATTTATATTCTATGATAATTGATGGGAAAGATATTTTTTTGAATAAATAAATTTTATTTTTAAGCCAAATTTGGGGTTTTTACAAGGCTATTTTAAGCCACAAGTCATCATGGGGTTATACCGTTATTTTTTGATATTTGGATAGAAATTGTTTTTAATTTTTAAAAATGTTTTATTATACAAATTTTTTAATTTTTTTTTGCGAAAATAATATTTTTTAAATTGGATACAAAGTATCTTAAGATTTTTTTGTGTATAATAGAAAATATCTATTGGAAGAAGAAGTTATTGAGTATAAGAATTACTTTGTGGATTACCAATCTTGGTATAGTAGGAAGTTTTCCTCTACAAAACCAAATATCCTGTATACTCTTAAAATATAATTCCACAAAATTTTTGTAAAGTATTTTTTAACAATTTTCAAAGTGGTATACCACAAAATTTTCAAAGATACACAACATATAACATTAAATATAATTCCTTTAATGTTGTTTTAATTGATTGAAAATCCATTTTTATTTTACCTCAAGAAACTTTATAAATTTACATAACTTTTTTTTTTAATGTATACAATTTATATACAATTTTAATTGAGTAATTTATTAATATATAAATTAAAACTAAAATATGTGTGTAGGAGAGTTGAAAATTAATAATTCTTATAATATTTTTTATTTTACTTTGCCTACGTGTTCATGCAACGTTAATGTAAGCCCGCGTATAGATTATAAATATTTTAAACATAATTTGATAAAATATATGTGTTCAACACTATATAAACAATTAAATACATATAATTGCACAATAGCATATTATATAATATATATTTATATATGCACATAATTGTGCATATATAATATCATATAATTGACCAGTTTTTCAATGAATGTCATATTATATTATATATAGGGTCCAATGTTTTTTTTTTATTCATTCCCTTTTAAAAAATTTTTGAAAATGATTTCACTTTTAAAATGAAAATATCTATAGATACATTTATATAGTATATACATATGTTGATATATATATTGAATGTTATGTACACTTATTAACATTTAAAAAGTATTTATATATCGTACACGTATTAACATTGAATATATAACAAGACTATTAAGTATTTTATTAATTATTTTGCTCTATATACATAAGTATATAATACTAATATATGCTTATAATATTAACTGTTATAATATGTTTATTTATATACTTAATGTAAATAGCATAGGGCTACAATATGAAGCCAATATACTAATTGTATATATGTAATAGCTATATATACATTTATGCACATTAAACAAAAAAAAGTGCAAGGTATAAATGGTATTAAAATTCAATTTTACCTTTGGTTTTTGTGTTTTTTTTTTTGCATTTAACATAAACACTTACAGTTGCAGACAAAAAATTGTGAATGATTTATTGTTTTTTTTAAAATTTTTAGAATTATATAAAATTAATGTACGTATTGTATACTATTTAGCAGGCTTTGAAACGTATGCTAATTATTTAATTATAGTGCATCATGAAATTTATCTGTAAATCGATTGTGAATATTAACCCATTGCTTGCGTATGGGATTGAAGTTTATTTTATCTTAAGCCAGCATTTGAATATTTTAAATCGTGTATTTGTTATTAAATAAAAGGACATCGTTAATCTTCAAATTAATTGATATTCAAATTAATTGAAAATATAGTTTAACCCATTGGTTGCTGAGTGAATTAATATATAATTTAAGTTACAGCAATTCGTTCTGTGATGCATTAGAGATGTATGTTTTGGGATTTTAGAAAATTTAAACGTTAGAAGATAATGTTAGAACAGGAGATACTGATTGATATTTAATTTGGTTTTTGAAAAGGAATCATTGCCTTTCCTATATCAATGGTATTAGATAATATCTGAGTTTTGATTACAAGTCTTATATAGCACACCCTAATAATTTACATAATGTTCCATTATTTATGAGCCGTAACTGTACCTTTTGTATAATGGATAATTGTATAGTAATAATAAAAGTGTATAACACGACAATATGTTGAAAAATAAAACATAAAATTTAAAAAAAATTTCTCAACATAACTTTACATGATTTTCAACATTGGTTTTTCCTTTCTTAAAGTGCAGCATATATTATCCATATATATACATATACATATTCAGACATATATATTTGTATTAATATTAACCGTAATTTTTGCATAATACATAATTTTGTATATATATTATACATGCTATATATATATATACTAGAATCTAGTTATAATCCAAATATATTATGTATACACTATGCATATATATATATACAGTACCTATAAATATATCTATAGATATATCTGTAGATATTTCTGGAATAACAAAAAAAACAAACTAGATTTTTCTCTGGATTTTCTGGTCTGTAAACAGATTTTCTTTTTTTTTTTATACTTTGCATTTTTTTGTGTTCACCCGATGTCCTTGACTTACAATTACATTGCAAGAAAAAAAAAAGAACAACAACAAAAAAAGTATGAGTCAGATAAAGGGGAAAAAGATGCGAAAAAAAAACTGAATTGTAGAGAACAGGAAAAATACAAAAAAAAAAATAGGAGTGATGAAAAATTAAATAGAAAATAATAAAAAAAAAGTGTTAAAAATGCAAAAAAAAAAATTAAAAGTGGAGTCTTTTTAGTTTGGTTTTTTTTTTCTTGTTATATTTTGAAATATGTATGGAGTCAACCATGAAAATAAACTTGGATAAATCTATACATATGAATGTTAATATTATTGTAAAAGTGTATATAACAAAACTATATATATATATATGGTATGTAAAATATGTATATATTTGTGAATAGAATTTTATATTGTATCAACTTAAAAAAAAGTACTTCTTTATTGTAAAATAAAAAAATTCGAAACTAAAAGTGAACAATAAATAAATTTTAGTTTATTTTTTAAGTCTTCTTGCATACTTTAGTATTTATGTTAAATAGGGTTTTTTTTTTTTTAGTGATTGGATTAAATATGGAAAATTTTTTAAATAATAACTGAATATATTAATAAATATTTAAAATAAATAATAATAAAATGTATTTTTATTTATTAAATTTAATAATAAAACTTTTTTTAAGATGTCTTTATCGATTCTAATGATTTAAAAAAAAAAAAAAATTAAAATTGCCCCTTTAAGTATGCAATTAATTAAAAATTTGATATCAAGCTACTAGAATTGAATTGATTGGAAATTTTTATAAATTTAATGTTATTTTTTAAATTTATTATTTTTTTTAAATGAATAAACTCTTCCAATTGGTCCAGTGGGATAAATTTAATAATATATATAGTGATTGTTAATAGAATTTATATTATTAATAGTATAAATAAGTCTTTGCAGCCGAGGGTTGTAGTAATATTTTATAATTTATTATTTGATATTACAAATAACTAAATAAATGAATAATGTAATAAGCTTCATTTTAATAATTTGGTACTTTATAATAGGACTTGTGAAATATATAACTGACATGACAAATTAATTTGGTAATTTTTTTTATATACTCTCAATTCAAAAAATTTAAATGGAATCCCCAATTCATTAATAAATGCAATTTATCTACCAAAGGGTTAATATTTAGCTTCAATTACAATCTTCTATTAATTATTGTATAGAGAATTGTTGCAAAGAGCATTTGATTGAGTTTATTGTACAACGTTCCAGTTATTGTACTCGTATAACCATCAAAAATCCGATTTTGGAACTTGTTGGTTCCAAAGAAGCCTTTTTACCTTTTTAGTTTTGTACATTTAAGGAAGCTTTAAAATTTTTACTATAAGAGATTGCGTTTTAATCAATTTGTTCAGCAATGTTTTATGACTTAGTCAAATGTTTAAATGCATACATAGTTGCATACTTTACTATTTATGATATGTATTTAATCAAATAAATTATTTTAAATTAATATTATTATTAAAATAAAATTCCAAAAATTTATTTTGTTACCTTTTATTATAAATGAAAAATTTATAATTATCAATTGTTGTACAAAAATTGGAACTTACCTAGAAATAGAAAAAAAAATATAAATTAATTAAATATTTAAAAAAATTAATTAATATAAATAATTATTTAAATTTGAAAATTATTAAATTCTAAAAAAAATTTTTAAGACTTAAAAATTTATTAAAACACACAAATACGTATATATATACAAATTTTTTAAAAATTATGCCAAAAATATATATAGAAAATCATTTGTATGACTCCTTTTTAATGGCCCTGAGAATATAGAAAAGAAACCCATAAATCTAGAATTATAGTTTTGTATATATATATTATATAATTTCAATTCTAAGAGTTTTTATTTATTTTTTTTTTTTTTGAAATTTATTTCCTTTTCCTGTAATAGAAATTTTTAACTTTGCAGTTATTTTACTTATGTATATAAGTGTGTATAAGTTAAAATATTTGTTGTAAGTAGTTTTCATTTTAAATGTCCAAATAATATTGTAAGATAGAATATAAAATTAATACAAGTGCATCATAATAATATAGATGCATACAATTTGTTATTTTTTTTGTTTTTTTGGAGTCATAGTTTCATTGTAATGTGGTGCCATAATGGCTAAATCAATTTTTAACTTTTGAATTTTTTTTTTAAAATATTATTCAGAATTTGTTGTTGTCTTTTTTTTTTTTGATATTTTAAAATAATCTTTACAAAGTAACTAATTTATATATTTAAGACATATTTTTTTGATCTTTAAATTAAAGCTATACTTTTAATTATTATTAAATTTGAAACATTTGAATTTTAAAACCAGCAAATCTTAAATGAATTTAAAAATGGCAATCAATCACAATTGGTTAGAACTTACAGTGAATAGCAGGTATTGGAAAAAAGTTTTACGAATTACTTTAACTATATTATAGTCTAATAACTTTGTCCTGTAATTGGTATATGTTAGAACAAAAGCTTAATAAGATCCTTGATATAAAACTATATTGGAATTTTATGGATTTCCATGTGTGGCAGTAATTCGTGAAACAGTATACTAAATATGATTACACCAATTGATATATTAATGTTGAATAAGAATGAGATGGTAATCTCTTGTAACCTCGTAATCTCTTGTAATCTCTTGATGTAAAATCTGAAATCCAATTTCACAACATTTTAACAAATCCATATCTTCAAGTCCTGCCTAATGATTGACTCAAAAACGGGTATCATTTAGAGGAATCTGTTAAAATCTCAGACTGCTCTAAGGCACTATTCACGGTTTCAATAGGTCGCTTTTGATCCATGGCACACTGTTTCGCTTCAAAATAAATAGTGAATGTCTTGGACTTAGATAAGGCAAAGCTTTTATTGAGGTTTATAATATTGATTCGTAATCAACTTGAGAACTTAGAGTAGCATATGGTGTTCACAATATTATTCCCACCAAGATCCCACCAAAAGTTTGACTCAAAAACGGGTGTAATTTTAATTCCTTAAAGTCTCAAACTGCTCTAAGGTACTATTCATAGTTTCAATGGTCGATCTTTGGCACACAGTTCCTTTTCAAAATTAAAATTGAATGTCTTGGGCTTAGAGAAGGAAATGCAAAGCTATTGTGGAGCTATAAAATACTCATTCATAATCAACATGAGAACTTAGAGAATCATATGGAGTTGCATCAAATAAATAATGAACTACCAAGCTTTAAATATCACAATTGAATTGTAATGACTTTTAAAATTTAATAGAATAACTACAAACTATTGTAATCGAGTCCCAAAACAATGATTCCTCCTTTTTAACATGCAATTGACTTATAAATTACAAATAACACCTATTTAACATGTTAAAATCATACTTTAATACACAGTTATACTAAAGTATACTATTATTAATACTATTAATAATATTTATTTTAATTTTTTTTTGTGAAAATTCCTTTGTTATATGTATATATATATATATATTTAAAAATTTTTCTTTTTAAAATTTTCACAGATTTTCCTTTTTTGTTTTTTTTTTTTTAATTTAATACAAGTATAAATAATATTAAATAATAAATAACTATAATATCTAGTAATCATTTAAATAAAAAAATCAACTTTGCCAAATAAATAGAATTTTTGTATATACATATATACGTACATATATACTTTTTCTTATTTTTGATTTTTATAATTTATTTTGTATTGTATGCATATTATTTTCAATTAATGCATATATAGAATATATAATTTATATAGTACCTATATATATATTTATATTAATATTTATCTATTAGATACAATATATGCATAACATAGTTATTATTACCCGAAATGAAATTATTATGCAAAATCAGGCGATTTTTTGTTTTTTTTTTTTATTCTTATGGTTTTTTTGGAATTTTTTTTTTTTTTTAATTTTAGGAGGAGTCATATTTTAGACTATTAAATCATGTACATATATATATATATATAAATATTTATAATTTATTTAGTGAATTTAAAAAAGTATCTATAGATTCGAAATAGTTATAATTTGTATATACACTTATATAAATATATATTATTTTAATATTAAGTTAGATAATAATAATATTAATATTAATTTGTTGTATATATATATATTTTTATACATATATATATATTAATTTAATTTTCCCATGAATAACGAACTTTTTTTTTTTGGTGTTGCAAAAAAAATTAAGTTGACACTATACTGTATAAAATATTTTATAATAATATTTTGCCTGACAAATTCTAATGTCATTGTCAAGGCCACCAAATAGAAATATAGTATCTATAGATAAAAAAAATTTGTATTTTTTTTTTTTTTTTTTAGCTTATAATGAAAAATTTATTTTGTGAATATGAAAAACTATTTAAAGTATATATAAGTGTGCAGCGGTTTTTCTCTTTGTTCAAGTCAAGGTGGTCGGGTGGTCGGTTGGACGGGGAGAACGCGATTGGGGTTAATGATAGACGGGATTTTTAGAAATAGCATTTATTGAAAGACGATACAATGACAAGGAAACGAAATACCACTATTATAACTATATGTGCGCTTGTGAATATTTAACACAAGTTTAGTTATACTCTAAGTATACTACGAGTATTAAAGAATATAATTTTTTTTTGAATAGCGAATAATATAATAATGATATAATGACAATTTCTAGGAAATATTAAATTACCCTAGCATTAATAATAATAAATATAATAATAATAACAATAATAAATAATAAAAAAAAAAATTTAATTTAAATCTATAGATACAATTCAATTATAGATATACTTAACTGCATTTTTTTTTTTGTATTTAACTAAAAATTAAATCCAAGAGACATTGTGGGAGTTTTGTATTTTTTTTAAAGAATTATTTGAAAGATATTTGGTGGAATTATAAAAATTCCCACCATGTTGTTATACAAATTAAAAAAAAAAAGAAGATACTAATTAAATAACAAAGGTTAATATTTATATAGATAGATATAATATTAACAAGTGTATAAATGATTTTTATCATATCTATATACTCGTGTTTAAAATAGTACAGGTAGAATTTTTTCGAAAAATCGCCCAGACAAATTCGTAGAAATTTAAAAAAAAAAAAATTTTTAATCCGATGATTTAAATTTTAATATATATATATATATATGTTTTTTTTTGGTTATATAATAATAAATTAATTAATAATAAAAACTAATAAATTATTTGAAAATTTTCAATTTATTAATAATGTTTTAGGAATTTAGAAATATACATATACATTTTTCTAATTTAATTTTAATATATATTTTTAATTTGCATTCATATAATATATAAGGACACAGGGTCATAACTCCCAGGGTTAAAAGTCCTTTAGTATTTATAACTTATTTTTTAGGACATAAGTTCCTAAGGGAGCTTTGACTCACTTTAGATGTAAAACAATATGTATTTATATATTTGTCTATGGGAGATTTTGTATTAGAAAGCATATTTAAGTTGCATAAAAAATTAAAGTTGACTCTTTTTCCATAATATTTATGAATTAATGTATGCTAAATTATTGTTGTTTTATTTATTTTTGGAAAAAAGGGAATACCCTGATTTCAAATCCAACTCCACAAATGTGTGATAATTATTTTTGATATGATAGTTCAAGAAAGTCTGTAAATATTTGAACACGTTACTGATGTTATGTAATTAAAATTAATGTTTTATATTTGTTACTGTTTTAATATTACAAATAACCCTTCAGCTGAGAATTGTATAAGGTAGTTAGGACCCTCCCACTCTGAATCAAAACCCTAAGGGAAATAAGTTACCTAAGGCTTATTACTATGAGTCTCATGTCCTTAGGGACTTATGTCTCACTAAATGAGTCATACGTTCCTAAGGGAATTATGACCCTGCACCTTTATAAGGTTATAAATGTTAAAAACTTAGAAGATACGTTAAATGTCTGTCTATCTAAGATTATATATAGGTTAAGTATTTAATTTTTTTTGGAATAACTTGGAATAAATTAAAATTAAATTAAATGTGTGATTACGTGTATAATAATTAAAAAGTATTACCAAAATATTTTGTCTATAAATAGAATTTAATTTAATAGAATAATAGATTTATTATTTATTGGTTTTTCAAAGTCAAAACTTAATCAAATCTTCGTTAATAATCAAAATATGAAATGTTAGTAATAATTTTATATAAAAAATAGTAAAATAGTTCATACTTGATTAATTTAAAATAAATTCTAATCATATATACTTTAGAATATAATTTCTATTTTATAACGTTTGTGGTTAGTGAGTTTAAAATTAAAATATTTAAATTTGAAAAAGTTTTAATTGTATTCATAAATTTGCCAATGTGAGCAAAATAGATAATGTCGAAATTTTGGAATTGAATGTCAGAGTTAAACTTTTTTTATTCGTAAGTTGTAATCTACTTAATACAAATGCATACTTAATATTTTAGGTATTTGAAACTTAAAGTAATAAAAGTTTTATTAGTCAGAAGGGTTTTAAAATGATTTGATTATAAAAACTGTGTAATATATACGTATATTTTTTACATGTATATAAATATTTTAATATAATTAATATTTTGTACTAGAATCCCCTTTAACTTCAATTTAGACTTGTGCTACGTCTGCTACACCTTCAACTCTGATCCACTTTCAATATTGTGTGTTATACTTTTAAGTCTTCTTAAAATTCATCGATTTTTATTTAGTTTTCATATTTGCATAAAATAATTTTTAAATTTAATCATCCTTTTAAAAAAAATAATATTTAGAAGCTATTAATATTTGAGAATAGCCTCCATTTCTAAGTAAATGTAATATTCTAAAATTATGACTCGATTTATGATCATTTGATATATTGAAGATCACCAAAAAAATATTAGTTATATTAATTATTTAATTAAAATTAGGTATTAATTATGAATTATACACGAATAAATATAATTAATTAGTAAAAGTATGAGTTTAAATTGCGGAAAACATCTCTTCAATCAAAATTAATACTGCAAATGTTTTGTTAAATGATCTTACATATTTAATAATTAAATATTAAAATTATTTAATAAAAATTTGAATTTAATATTCGTTTATACTATCGTAATTCTTATAAGAAATAAAAATATAGGTATGTATATTAAATTTATATATAATTGATATATTAATATAATTGGTATATTAATTAAATTCCAGAAATTATCAGTAAAATTTCTATAATGAATATTTTATTTTTTATAATTAATATAATTAAATTTTATTTCTTATTTAAAAATACTAACCATATTTTTTACCATATTTTCTTTAATCACCATTTAAAAAACTATATTAATATATTAATAACATTAATATATATATATATTAATTTTATTTTATTTTAATAACTAATAATACAAATATTTATTATGTTTGTTTTTTTTATTATTAAATTTCTTTTTTTTTTTTTTTTGAATAAAAAAATTAATAAAAAAAAAATATTTTAAAAATTTAATTGGAAAATAGTTTATTATATATACTTATTAAATATATTTCTCACATATTTCTTATTTTATTAAATTATTTACTTTAAAAAAAATTGTTTATTATCTTTTTTATTTAAATTTTTTTTTTGTGCAAAATTATAATCTTAAAATAAATCACAGATACACTTAAAAAAATAAAATATCTATACATATTTGTATATCAAATATATATAAAAAATTATTTGCACAATATTTGCAAAAACTATTTCACTATTATTTAATTTTGTATTTTTTTTATTTTATATGTACGTCAGTTGTCAGATAATAATTTTATATTCTATCTATCTATATATACTAATGTATATTTCTAATTTTGGATGAAAGCGAAAGTATTCACTCTCTTTGCTGACGTATATACCTACTAATAAAGTGTAATAATATTTTAATGTTATTTATTTTTTTTTGTTATTAATTTCTCTAGAAAAAAAACTTTCAATTTCAAAAGCGTTTTTTTATTTATTAATTTTTATTATTAATTTTTCATTTTTATTATATAGTTTTTTTTTTATTTAAGTATAAAATGGAGCGATATTACTTAGTTCTAGTACCTAGTTTTTTTTTTAAATTATTAAGTAAAGGTTTATATATATATATATATTAAAAAAAAAAACTTATACAAATACTTATATAAATTTTTTTTTATTATATAAATATTGCATAAAAAGTATAACAGTAGGTATATGAAAAAAAAAAAATTAATTTTCACTAGAACTAGAAGAATATTATTAAAAAAATTAAAATAAAAAGAAAACTGTTTTTTTTTTTTAATATAGAATTAAAAAACGCAACCGATAAATGCTTTGAATGTATTTTTTTTTATAAAGTATGTACGGACATTTTTTTAATGTGATATACGAAAAAAAAATTCCGTCGGCAAAAAAATTAAATTTAAAATTAAAAAATATTTTCCGATCGTATTGCATTAAAAATAATAATTAAAAGTTTGAGTAAAAGTTAATATTATATATTTTAATTCTTGTATATATTAATTAATATCATGTAATTAATATAATAAATTAATTAATATAGTGTAATAAATTAATATGCAGTATTAATAATAATATTAATTAATATAGTCTAATAAATTAATATGTAGTATTAATAATAATATTAATTAATACAATTGTATAAATTATTTAATATTAATTATTAATTCCTAACCACTATTAATCTATTAATACTATTTAATTAGACTTTCAATTGATCATTTCTGATCACTGCAATATAATAAATTAATTAATATAGTGTAATAAATTAATATACAATATTAATTAATACCTATTAATTAATACAATTGTATAAATTATATTTCATATTAATTATTAATTCCTATCTACTATTTAATCTATTAATACTATTTAATTATACTTTTGAATTGATCATATTCTGATCACTGATGCCGATCATATTTTACGATCAAACACGTATTTTTTACAAATTTTACCGTTATAAAAAATAAATTTACATTAAAATATAATTAAAAAAATGTGTTTTATTTTTTTTTTTTTTTCAAATCACAGATTTCATTCACAGATTTTTTTAATTTTAAATAAAATTCTATTGAAATTTTTCTAATACTATTAATGATTTGTTTTATATTTTTTGTTTTAATTTTATCTGATCTTTATTTTTATATTCATTCACTCATTATTGTTTTTTTCAATATTTTTCTATTCACTTTCTTCTATTCTAATTTTTATTTTGGTGTTTTTTTTTTTATTATTATTATATTAAATTATATTTATATATACATATATTTTATAATTGTATTTAATTTATTCAAATTTTGTGTTGTTTTTTTTGGAACGTGCACTATTTCTAATAACACAGATTTGATATATATTCTGTTTGATGTTTTTATATACGATCTAATATTTTTTTTTAATAGTTTGTATGTTTGTTTTCCTTTTTTTTTTTTTTGTAATTTTAACCTATGAAATTCGCGATCAGTTTTTATACTAAAAAAGTATATCAAAAAAAATATTGTATTTTTTGTCTGGGATCGTTTTTTTTCTTTATTTCTTTGTTTAGGAATAGAACACCATTAACTTATTAAATTAATATTAATATACATATTCTTATTATTATTATTATTATTATTATTATTATTATGATTATTTTATATTGCGAAGTTCAAGTGTAAACGATTCTCAGTCTGATGATGGTCTGGTTTAATATTTATTTATTTACTATTTTTTTTGTATTTTGTATTTAATTTCTAAAATCGGTTTTTATTATACAAGTATGGTAATAAAAAAAAAAATCCACCCGTTTTTTTTTTTCCATTTTTCTTTTTTTTTTTTAATTCTTTTTATATTTTTTATACATACAACATTTATATAATATTATATACCGTTCTCATATATAGAACAAGTAGATATTATATACATATAATGTATATTAAAAATAAAATTTGAAATTGAAAATGAAATTGCGCAAAATATAAAAAAAAAACCCAACAAAGAATTCACAAAAAAAAAGAAGGAACAGAACAGAACTACAAAAAAAAAGAAACAAAAAGAAAGAAAAAAAAAAAAAAAAAACTTTCAAGTTCAGAGACGACGACGATCAGTATAAATTGGCAACCCAAAAACTTACTTATACTATTTTTTTTTTTGCATACAAACTCAATTCCAAAAAAAAAATTGAAATTAAACATCAGAACGCAAAAATAAAAAAAAAAATCAAAACGAAAAAATAAAAAAAAAAAAAAAAAAAAATTAAATAGTGAATTCATAGAATTATTAGTGAGTCTTTGCAACTCTACTGAATTAGTATATAATAAACTAATGATGTTTATGTATTAGTGTATGGTTTGGGTTAAATTTGTATGTGTAATATGCAAAATTGAAACTATTTTTAATAAATTTAAAATATAAATTAAATGATTTTTTATTTTTTTTTTTTTGATTTTAGACTAAAGTAAGAATTGAATAAACATAGAAGTAAGTGAAAAATTAATAATATGGGATAAAAGAGGAGCAATGGTACAAAATATTGAACAGTAGAATATGAAATACAAAAAAGGCAACTAAAACTAAAACTAAATAGTAAATATAGAGGAACATTTAAATAAATTCCGACCGTTCTTAGTCATTTTGTTGTGTATTGCTATTGTTTTTATTCTTAGTTTTTTGGTTTTTTTTTTTTTTTTTTTTTTTTTTTGTCAGAAAAAGTCTAGACAGAGAAGAATAGCTATAAATGATAATTAAAAAAAAAAAACAATTTTTTGTACATACATACATACTTATATTGTAATAAAACAAAAACTAAAAAAAAAAATTTTAAACCCTAATGTCTGCAATAGACAATGGGTATATATATAGATAATGTGTTTTAATGAAATTGAAAGAAATACAAAAAAAAAAAAAAACAAAAATGTATTCAGATTTAATCTATACGCGCAGTTTAAATATTTTTTTTTTAGTTTTATATTATAGATACACATACGAGTCTAGATACATATCTACAGATTGTGTTAATTTTTACCATTGATCCAATGAATTTTATTTAATATATTATTCTGTATCTATATTTTAATGGATTAATATCTATAGATTGTGTATTCTGGTGTTATAAAAGATATTTTGAATAATCTATTATAGGTACTATATATATAGGACGATAAAACACAATTGTAATAAAATTGTATATACAGGGATGTCCCAAAGCATGTATATAATATTTTTAGAAAGAAGATGTTTCTACTACCATTGTTTTCAAATATAAAAAAATTTTTAATCTTAAAAATATTCTTGGCTTTGAGTTCAAATTTGTGTCCAAAAATATCCAAAATCGGTCTAAAAACATTATATCCTACCCTTTCCGAAAATTTAATGCATTAGTTTTCGATAAATCACCTCGGACTTAATTGATAGATTTTTTTTTAATTTAAAAATAACGGCTCCATTTCTTGTTTAAAAAAAAAATATGATACATATGCACTTGACCACCCTGTACTTATATCCGAAACTGTAACTATTTCCCGTACACTTGATTATTAATAATGATGAATTGAATTATGGATTATTACATCCTACTAATCTACAGATCCTATATGAAATGTATCTATAGATTGTACGAGTATATAAAATATCTATAGATCCTATATGGAGTATCTATAGATGATATATGAAATATCTATAGATCCTATATTGAATATCTATAGATCCTATATGTAGTATCTACAGATTGCATACATGAAAAGTGTGAATATATAGAGACATACTTAAGATATTTTATTTTTAAAAAATTTATTTAAATATAATATATATATACAGGATATATGAATATATATATATATAGATACATATATATTAATATAAAATCAGTTTGACTATTACTAGGTACCTTCTACAACTTTTTTTATTTCTTCACTTCCAATATTCTCAATTTTACATGATCAATTCTTTCAGTTTAAAGTTCCTTAAACATTTTTAAAGTTTCCAATTGGATACGATTGGAAGGGATATTTTAAAAGAATATTTATTTTTATCTTTTGATTTTTTTTCTTTTTTTTTTTAAGGTTAACTCATTCATGCATTTTTTAGATTTTAAATGTGTATATTTGTACTTGTATGTACTTAGATATAGTTGATGATGCAGTAATTGTTAATACTGATTACTTGGATACTCTTGGATAGAAAATATCCAAAGAGGTATTCAATGAGTTAAAAAAATTTACAATTTTGGATGGATGGAAATTGAAAAAGGAATGCAAGATTTTTTTTTTTTTTAAAATTACTAATCTTTAAGTTATGTACAAAATATATATATGTACATAATGTATATAAGGTGTAAGAATGTACATATATATATGTTGAATGCATTTTCAAGGTTATGTTCTGATCATCTTTCTTTGGGTTGTCTTATATATATTTATTTATTTATAGTTTTATATATATATATATATTTTGTATATAATATGTATATATATATATATATATATAATTTGTTGCATATTGCAACTGTAGTTTTTTTCAGATTTGCTGTTGATGTTTTGTGTAAAATGTAAAAAAAAATGTTACGGTTATGTAAAAGAAATAAAAAAAAAATGTGGAAAAGAGAGAGAGGGAGATAGATGAAGAAAGAGATGAAAAAAAAAAAAGAAATCTAAAAATCTAGAATATTTTTCACTATTTGCGGTTATTCTCTTATGATGACTCCTATGTATGTAAGTATGTAAAAAATGTCAAGTAAAAAGCAAAATAAAACATTTTTCTTCAGTTTTTTGAATTTACAAGAAATCAAAGGAAAATATATATATATATATATATATATATGTATGTGAGTAGAAAAAATGCTGGTGTAGGCAAAATAAGAAAGAAAAATAAAAAAAAAGGAAAGAAGAAAATCTAAAAAAGGGCTAAATGTAGGTCTCTGTGTTTTTAGTTCTTTGTACCAATTTTTAAAATAGTTTTTTTTTTTTTGTTTTAACTTTTATGCATTTTGTTTTTAGAATAAAGGAATGCAATTCTATTATATATATATATATGTATATTGCATACTATATATATATGTTCATATATGCACGGATATGATGCATGTACAAAAGAAAAAAATTATATGGTTAAAAGAAAATATAAGAATTGTTGTTGTTGTTGTTGGAAATTGTAATCACATTTGTAATTCAATTCGATATGTTTTGTTTGTATGTTTTGATTAATGTTTTTTTTTTTTTGTTTTTTTGGAGTGTTGCACATGTTTTTGGTTTTTATTTTTGGTCTTGTATTATATTTGAAACAAAAAAAAGGACAATGTAATTATGTTTGTAAAAGACAGAGTAAGAAATAGTGAGTGTATTTAGAAAAAAAAGGTTTGTAATTATAAAAAGTATAATTTTTGTACTAATAAAAAATTTGTATAAAGTGCTTGTACTCGATTATAAAGTGTTTATTTCAGTTTTGAAGAATGTTATTCATGCTATGAATGTATATATATATATTATTGGTATTCAGGAGTTTAAAAAGGTTTTAATGTATTTGAATGTTTTAGAATGAAATGTGCAAAATGTGAAAATAATGAGAAAAAACAATTGAATTTAAATATAAGTTTTCAAATAAAGCTTTTAAATCAGATATAGTAATTAATTAAATTAGTTAAAGACTTGTATGCACAGTTTATAATTAGTAAAAAATTTTTGTTTTAAAAGAATTAGAAATTTTAAATGTATTTTTAATTTTATATTCCATTGGTAACCTAGAAGTATGCAATCGATTAGAAAGAGAAAATTCAATTTTTCTGTAGAACCGTTTTATTTTAGCAGGTTTTAGTGATGAAGTGCACTTAAATGCAGGGCTTATTAATCGAAAGAATTTGGGTTGAAAACTTGGGCAGGTCTTTAGGGGTTTCTTTTTGAACGATATAAGTTTCTGCTGTGAAATTGAATATAAAGTCTATATAAAGGATATATTAAGCCTACAATGACCTTAGCAGGGGAGAACTTAAATAATATTACTTGTTTCCTTAGTGTTAACGTAGTATTTATGTTATTTAACGGGAGTGTTGTAAGTAAATAAATAAATATATGGAAATAAATAATATTTTACCTAGAAGTATGCAATTTATAACAAACAAATTTTAAATTTTTTTCGGCCTATGTAGCTGAGTGTAATAATAATATTCCTTGAGTTCTTTTTTTATAATATTAGGATTTAAATAAGTAAATTAAATAATTTTTATTGGACTTCGTTTGAGTAGGAATTAAATACAAAATTTATTAACCGAGGAATTAAGGGTTTGTAGCTCTTAGCATGTGCTTTTCTTACCCAATATCCGTATAAGTGTGTAAGACTATATATACTTTTAGGTCAAATTAATTATTTTTTATCTTGCTAATTAAATTAAGTTTACTTTACATTGAACGAATATTTTACATCAATCCTTTATTGAGTTCGTCTCATAAAATTTACATATAAGTAAACTATGTTAATTGATGAATAAATTTCTTGATTTGTAATGACTGACCCTCAAATTTGCAAATAAAAAATTTTCTAAAAATCATTTCAAGTGAAATTATTATTTAAAAAAATTTTTTTCGAATTTTAAAATTATTTTTTTTTTGGTTAATTTATAAAATATTTAATTAAAAAATTTGTATTTAAATTTCTTTAGCTGTAATCCTTATCTGTAAATGATTTTTTTTTCATTTTAATGTATCTAAAGATAATAATTAAAACTGCGAATAAGGTCAACAGGTGAAAATAAATAAAAAAAATAACTTAAATTGCAAAGAAAAATAATATAATAAAAAAAAAATGTAAAGATTGTAAATTAAAATTTACAAAACAAAAAATGAGATGTGATAATCATAAGAAAAAACAAATTTTAGAAAGTTATAACAGAATATTTTTTTGTAAAAATACTTGCAAATATTTGTTTTACATGACATATACATATTTTATATTGTAAAAGAAAATATAATTTTGTAGGACATCAGTTTTAATATATATTTATTAGTAATAAGTAAAATTAAGTAGGTTTTACAAAAATTAAAAAATATTTCTAAGTGTAATGATTGCAAAATTAATAAATGACTACAACTGAAATGGAGGTCATATGACATGTATGGAAAGGGCTCCAGACCTATAGTTGCTTAACTATCAAACAATTTTTATTTCCAAAATTTACATCTATTAAATGCGGAATGTTGAAAAATTTATGAATTCTTAATGGTGCGGGTGTTTACTTTAAAATAAATTAGAAAAGAAAGAAATAAATGATCAATACGTGATTAAGCTAATTTACGATTATTCGACTCTTACATTAGAAAATATTAAATTTTTGTGGCTAAGTACAACATACCCACCTCTACAAATAAGGAAAATTAAAGTTTATTTTGTAGAGATTGTTTTTTAAACAAAAAAATTATTTTTTTAAGACTATAAATAAGAAAAAAACTGTAAGGGGAATTACCGTTATTTTTGAGGACATTATTATTTTATAATATTAAATTGTAATAGAAATTTATTAACATGTTATTTTTATTAATTTGAATTGAAAATAATATTGTTATATATTTTCTAATTGTTAAATGTATATTTAATTAATAGATTAATATACTATTAATTATTTTCATATAAGTATTTATTAGTTAAAACTCAAATAGTTCATGACAAATAAATATTTTTTGAACTTAAAATTCTTTTTATCATTTTTTTTTTTGTTTTTATTTTTATTCAATTATTATTTTTCTTAGAATTTCGTGTAAATTAAAACTTTTCATAAAATATTTTATATATATATATATATATGTATAAATTAATATAAAGAAAATTTTAACCCCTACCGCATATCAAATAAGTCTAACCCTTTTATTAAAAAAAAAAATTGACTTTATTTTTTTTGAAAATTAAATTATTAAAAACAAATATAAAGCCGTATAAAAATATTTGAAATATGGTAAGTATAAGTATAAGTATGTATTAAATTTACATAGTAATTATTATTAATGATAGTTTTAATGTTTGTATGTATGTATATATATATTTAAGAAAATAATTTTGATATTAATAACTTTGATTCTATATTAAATTAAAGAACTTTTGAACATCTTAAGGTAGGTATTTATAAAATAAGTATGTACCTTAATGTATATACTCAAATATTTTAATATTACATACTTTAAAATTTATTACCAATTAATTATGAAAAATATAAAGCATATTATATATTTTTTAATAAGTGAAATATGGGGCATTTATATAATTTTTCCAATTTTTAAATAGTAATTACAACTAATAGTTTTTTTTCTTTATTTTGTATGTTAAATAATTATAAATAATAATTATATATAAAATCTTTTTTTTTTTAATTTCTTTAAATATTTTTACATTGCAGCTTATTGGATTCATTGATTGTTTGTTGTTTTTTTTAATAATTATTTCGGAGACATGAAAGAGTTGTTTTTTGACTTTTTATTTATAAAAAATTTATTGTTTGATGAAAACAATTACATTAAAAAACATAATGTAAGTAATTAGAAATTTTTTAAATGGTATACAATAATTTAATCAATAAGTATGTAACTACTTTTTTGAGTTGTAATAAAAGGGGTGAGATTCTTTTAAAATTAATAAAATGATTTTATTTCATAATAAAATTTCTGCTATGAACTTTTAAATTTTTTTAAAATCAATTTTTTGAAAATTAATTCTATATCAGACAATCAAAAAGTTTAAAAAATTAAAATCATTTTTAAATAATTATTTGCAACACATTAACTTGTGCAATAAATATTCTGTGATTTTTAAAATGGCAGCAATTGAAGTAGATTTTTTTTTTTTACAAAATGGCAGATTTAAAATGTATAATGTAAAATAGAGAATTACATACTTATGTATATAAGTACTGTGTATTAAAAATTTTAGTTATCTCAATTTTATTTTCAAAATTAAAAATATAGGTTAAACAAATTTTGATTTAAAAAATTAATATTAAAATATTAATTAAACAAAAAAGGAATATTAATAAAATGTTAAAATAGACTTTAAAAATTTTTCCAGCTATAATTGCATTAATAAAAAAAATACTTATCATTTAGATAAGTATATACATTTTAATATATATTTAATATACTAAGTATATTAAGATTAGACAGAGATTTTATTAATAATTTTTAAATTTAAATAAATATATATTAATTTTGTGAAACTATAAAAATATTATTAAAAATTTTATATTCTCTCTAGATAAGTGATAAGTTTTGTAATTCAAAAGTAAAAACTTTTATACAGAAGATATGTATAAATTTTCTAATATATAAAAAAAGTTGCGCGCCCTATGAACTCCTTACTTAAAAGTTAAATAGGTACAGAGGATAAAGTTAGATAGAGGTTCGAAGATCGGAAGAGATATGGGAAAATTTCCTTAAAGGCATTTTAAGTCGCCTGTTCAAAGTTATATAATTAAATAAATTAAAAAAAAAATATAAATTAAATTTAATAATATATAAATAGAGTTGCGCGCCATATGACCTCCGTATATAAAAGTTAAATAGGCACAGAGGATAGAGTTAGATAGAGGTTCGAAAATTTTCTTAGGAAAATTAAAATAATATAAAAATTATATAAATAAATAAATAAATTAATAATATATAAAATTAATATTAATAAAAAAAAATTAAAATTAAATCAAAATTAAAAAAAAAATATATATAAGTATATAAAATAAAATTTTTACCTTAATTGGTATTAAATAATAATAAATATCCTTAAATATCCGTTTTGTTTTTTTAATTTGTTTTTTTTTTTTAGAATTTAGTTGTGTGTGTGTTTTGTTTTTGTAATATTAAACTTTATGTTTTTTTTCAAATAAATATTTGTTTTGTTTTTTTTAATAAATAATCAAATTTGTTCTTTAATATTATATTATATTTTATTAGATTTTTTTTTTATATTTTTTAAATATAAAGTATAATTTCAAAAAAAAATGTTTTAATAAAATATTTCACGGATTCTATTTTTTTTTTTTTGTTTTTTTTTTATATTCACAATTTGTTTTTTATTTTAAATAAATTTTAGTTAATTGTAATAAAATAAATTAAGTATGTAATATGTAATTAATGAATTTTAATTATACAAAAGTATATAAATTTTTTTTTTTTTTTTTTAAATAATATAATATTATTTAAATTAATTTAAATTTTTATTTCATATTTTTTGTTTTTTATTTATATATATTCATAAATATATTTTGATTTTCTGTATCTTTTAATATTAGAAAATCGAATTTTTTTAATTATTTCCAACATATTTCAAATTTATTTCTCTTATATAGTGTTGTTTTTGAAGATATTTTTAAAATTAAGTTTTTTAATTTAAACATAATTTTTTATTTTTTAATATTTTTTTTAAAAATTATAACTGTTAACTTTTCACTTAAATTTTTTCTTAATGGATTTTCTATTTTAATCTCAATTCTAAATTAAATTTTTTTTTCTAATAATATTCACTGTTTTCTAAAAGTTCATTAAAAAAATTCAAAAAAAATTTTATTAATATTAATTTTTTTTTTTTTTAGAATTTTAAATTGTAATTAATTTATAATTAATATTTTATTGTGTTTCTATATATATATTCTCTATTTTTAAATTAATTTTTTTCTCTATTAATTGCTATTTAATTTTAATTAATTTATTAATTTTTTTTTTTTTTTTTTTTTCTATTATTATTTTTTTTGTCCGCTATTATTTTTTTTAAAAAAAATATTACACTGCTGGCTGGCCTACTTAATGCATCCTAACTAACTTATGAACTGTGTTATTTTTGTATGTATGATCATTATGATGGTCCTTTTTAGAAAAAAAAAAAAAAAACAATAATAACAAAAAAATAAAAAACGACGAACAAATGACGAACCCAAAAAAAAACACAAAAAAAAAAATAAAAAGAGAATAAAAAGTAATAATTATAATAATAAAAAAAAAAAGACCACAAAAAAAATAATAAAAAAATAATAAACCCAAACAAGGAATAAATATATGTATATTATAGAGAATATATATATATAATGTGTGTTTTGATGATGAGTTAACAGTTTGTTAATTCGCGAAACACTGAACTGGATGAAAATTAAGAAAGTATGAGATACCCCCAAATTTTTATATATACATATATATATATGTATATTAATGTATATATATATAAGGAAAAACAAAAAAAAAAAAAAATGCAAGAAAAGAACAAATATAAAAAAACAACCGAAAAATTCAAAATTTTGTTCACCTTTTTATTGTTGTATTTTTATGTGTTTTTTTTTTTTGTTTTTTTTTTTTTTATATAAAACGACAAAAATTGTATTTCTCTAAAAAAAAAGAACCACACTTGCAGTTTTGATATTTTTTTTTGGGGCTTCCATATATACCTATTTCTAAAAAAAAACTACGTATAAGAAATATCCAAAAGAATTGTATATATACATGTCTAAATTATATTTAATACATATATACTTAAATATTTAATAAGTATATACCTACTATATATTATCAAAATTTAACGAATTTTGTATATTTCGTTAATTAAGTTGAATTTTGGTGTTTTTTTTTTTTTTTAATTTGAAGTATTTTTGACGAGTTCGTTAAATTTGTTCGTGTAATTTTTTTCGGCAATATATAGAAACCTCATTTTGAAATTATTTGTTTTTTGTTTTTCTTTTATTTTTTATTGTTTTTGTTTTTTTTTTTTAAGTAAATTCATTCCTATCGAAAAACTCTGTCCTATATCAAAAAACTCCAATAAGAAAATTGATTAAATGACATTTTGATTTTGGAATTTTTTTTTAAGAAATGAACTGAAATCAATGAATACGTAAACTGAAAGAAATTCTGAAGGAACGCCTACTTAAGAACATGCAAACCGATTTAAATTGCATTCAAATCAGTTTGTGAGATCAGAACAATTCATTGAGAGTGCAAATATGATTAATTGCAAGCTTATTCAAAAAAAATTTTTCTAATCCTCAGAATTTAAAAAAATTGTAGTTAATCGGTTTTAGTTCTAGGCGTTGTATCACGTACGTACTTTGAAAGTTTAGTTTCCCTTTAGATAACTTTCAAATACATGTAAGTAACTTATTGTTTTTTTTTTAAAGGCCAAAACAGTGTTAATATTTTTTAAAAATTTGTTTTTCTTATTAAATTTAATATTAAAAATTTTTAAATTTTAAAAATAGTTTTTTATTTTAATTAAATTTCAATCTTATTAATTTTAATCGCTTACCATTACCATTTAATAAATATAATTAAAAATTAAGTCTTTTTTATTTCTCTCTCTTTCTCTCTCTGACTAAAAAATCTTATTAATTTATTTATATACAAATAATTAAATTAAATTATATTTCAAATATTTTGAATATTAATTAATATACTTATATATACATTATTATTAATTAAAATAGAAATAGTATGTAAGTTTTAAAATAAATCTTCAAAAAACTTTAACTAAGACTAAATATTCACAATATTCAATTTGTTTTTTAATAACAAAATAATACACGAAAATTTTTTTTTAATTTTTTATTTTGCTTTCTTTTTATTTTTTTTTTTGTTTTTTTTTTTTTTTATCCGAAATAATACTTTTAAAAATAAGTAAATGAATAAAAAACAGTTGAGGCTATTACTATACTAACTCATCATTGAAAATTATTTTTTATATTTTGTTGCAAATATATAATAATAAAAATAATAATAATAATAATAAAAAAATAATAACAAAAAAAAAAAAAAAAATTGTAAGAAAAAATAAAAAACAGCACAACAACAACAACAAAATAATTCGCGAAATATAAAAAAAAGCTTCTAAAATGTATTAGTGCAATATAGGGGTTCTTTGAGTTGAATCTAAAATAAAAAACTTATTATTATTATTTGTTCTTTTTTATTTTCTCTGTGTGTATTTGTGTGTGTACAAAATAATAACAACAATAACAAAAACATACAATAAAAAAAAAAGAACCAAAAAATAAAAAAAAAAAACAAAAATCATCCCAAACACAAATGCAATAAATATTGCCGAAAAAATTGAATGCGACACAATACACAAAAATTAAATTATAGAAAATTTATATGAGGCAAATAAAAAAAAAATAAATAAAAAAAAAGAAAAATTTAATAAAAATAATAAAAAATTGCAGGCCAGTTAAGAAAACACAAAAAAAAACAAAAAAACAAAATTATAAAAGAGAACGAAAATGTGTGTTGTGAGTTTTTTTTTATTTTTCGTATATCTCCAAAAAATATAATTGTATGTATGTTTGTATGCATTCTATATGTACATAGAAAATATAGATACTATGTTTACATGCTAGAATAGAATTTCGAAATCTAATTACTCAATTAATATAATATAATTACTCATAATTTTATTTTAAATATATATTTTAATAATTGAGTTTTAATTTAATGACAAATAAAATAAATTGAATGACAGGTTCAAGTTTTAAACTGTTCCTGTCATAATGTCATAATGAATGATTTAGAATGTATGTATATGGTAAGGTTAGTTTTAAGTTAATGAAACACTATTAAGAATTGTATATTCATATTTACTATTGAAATAAAGAAAAAAAAAAAAAAAAATCGGGAATATTATTTACAACAGAGTAAATTGTACAGAGTGTACAATAGAGCTATTTGACAGGTTAAAATTTTAAAAGGCTCCTGTCATAATTCAATAGACGATTTAGATTGTCAATCAATATGTATGGGTGTTCTGGAATATCATTAAAAAGAGAGTAATTTAAGTTTAATGTTTACATTTAGCAAGTTGACAGTTAAAATTTGAAAAGACGCCTGTCATAATTCAATAGACGATTTAGAATGTCAATCAATATGTATGGGTGAATTATGATTAATTACAATAAAAAATTTTTTAGAATTGGAATTGAAATATTTTTCCGTTCTAACATTTTTTTTTTCTAGAATTCTAGCATTAAGAAATTAGAATCATTAATTTTTTAAGTATTTAGTAAATGCTGATACATGGGAATTTTTTATGAAGCTTTTAAAATCATGGAATTGTTTATTTTCTCGACAAGCTTAGAACTTAGAATTGATTGGCTTAATTAGTTTATTCTTTCATTAAAAAAAAATGTAAAATTTTTGGGATGAATTAAAAAGATTAAGAAAACATACAGGTCGTTTCGCAGATCGATACAAGATGGTTCATAACAAACATTTTTGACAGTTAGTATTCTAAAACATCATAAAATAGTGTTTTATAGGGTTTTCAGGATATTCCAATTATAATATTTTAATATAAATTAATTAGTTAAGATTTAAATATATATAGGAATTTAGAGAATTTGAAAATTAAGAAGACTAACGGATTTTCAATTGTACATGTACATGAGAAAGTAAATGTAAGCCTTTGTGTCTTACTTTTTTTAAGTTTAGTATTTTGACTTACTTTTTTTGAAGTTTAGTATTGTATCTAATATAAGAAAATTTGCAAATATTAAATTTGTCCAATTAAAAAAATTGGCCAAACAAAACCTTATATTAAATATTTTAAAATTAAATCAGAACGCAGCACGTCATTTCTAATTTAGTATTTTATATCAAATTATTTGTTCTAAATTTAATATTCAAGGTTTTTTGTTTCTGTTTTTTATTTGGTCAACATTGTTATTATAGTTTTATTTAATTTTAATTTTTGAGTTTTTTTTTTTTTTTATTTTGTAAAGTCATAGATTCAAATTTCTTTTTTTTTCTAATGCGGTTTTATATTAAATTTGAATATTATATAATATTTAATTTATTAAAAATAAGTTTTTCATTTTTAGTATTCCTTTAATTAGAATTAATAAAAATTAAAAAAGAAATTTAAAACAAAAGACTATTATTTGAACAGCTGTTCTTAAGTCAAAAATAAAAATCTTTAAAATTGTCAAATATATATATGTACAACTTCTTATGTACATAGGTATTTCATTTTTAAATTAAGTTATTTTTTGTATTTCATATTTTTTGTTGAGATTTTTTTAATTTTAATTTTTAATGACACCTGTCATTTGTCATAATTAAAAATAAAAAAATTTGACATTTCAAATGATAGAAGACAATCGCGTTGGCAGGAGATAATAAATATAAAAATAAAACTTTTTGTCAAAGCTTTTTATTAACTTTTTATCAATTACTTACTGTACATGTAAACATAGTAAAAAATACGTATTATAAACATTTATACATAAATATATTAATAAATTATATATAGGGATATAATATATTAAGGAATATATGTATAAATATGCATAAATATATATATGTAGATAAATTGCTAAAAGAGAAGAATTGAAAGAAAAGCAATGAACTTCATGAACTTCTAAAAAAACTGAAGTATAACAAAAATATCCAAAAAAAAAAAAAAACAATAACAACATTATTTTTTTATTTTTTGGAAGTTCATTATATATTTTTTAGTCGTTTAGTCGTAGTATTGCACATATTATCTATATTTATGTACTACATACAAATATACATATATATTATATCAAGAACAAATAAACTTTATTTTATATCTTGAAAAATAAAAAAATAAAAAAAAAATTTGAAATAGTTTAAGGTTTTTAATTAAAAAACAAAATAAATTAAATTAAATTAATTTAATTAAATATTTTGTAATAAATTTTAAATGGAATTATTTAATTTTTTTTATATATAACTGCTAATAGATTTTTATTTTAATTTACTGTTAATTTAGATAATATGTAGGTATTAGAGTATTCCTAGGTTTAATTTATATTAAACTCCATGTTTTGAAATAATTAAATCTATAATATGTTTTGGTTTTTAATTTACTTAAAATGTAATTTGTATTTGCTAAAATACTTTGGTTCTTTTTTTTTTTTTTTTTTTTTTTTTGCCGGCACTTCTACGTGCTAACTGTTTACTGTGATAGGCTAAACAGCCTGACTATATATGTGCATGTCGGAACAGGGGAGATATATTCATATATTAGAACTGATCAAATGAATTTCACATACAATTTAAACATGAGATAGTACTACGCCTTATAACATGTATAAATGTCTTAGATTTTCAATAAATACAGTTCTATTTTTGTTTATATTGTAATAATTTTGTACTTGAGTTATATGGTATTCTATATCAGTGAGTTATATTATTTAATTGAAATATTTGTTAACATCTTGTATTTGTTTATATTGCTATATTTATTTATTTATTATTAAAGATATATAATTATTAATTATTAATTAAGCCATTAATTTGAACCCAAAGGCGAATGGTAGCTGAGTCGAGTTGAAAACCAGATAAAAGTTTTTTCACTTTCACTGGGATTCGAACACGGGGCCTCTCGCATGAAAGTCGGCACTCTAACCACTGTGCCACCCAGCCTTTCAAAACTCTCATAGAACCGTTATTCCTAAATGAAGCCTAATTGACTTTAATATTTCGTATTATAAAATTTGCTTAATATACTAATTATTAAAGATTCTGATATGAATTCCGATTAGAGTTTAATAATAAATATTGCAATTTATTATACATATGTAGTTATATTATACAAGTATAATTTAAAGATACAAGTTAAAACATTGATTATCCGTTAGATTAAAAAACAAAAATAAAAAAATAATATTAAAAATTAATATTAACTTGATTTAATTAATTAAAGAAACATGATTTGCTCAAAAATGATTCTTTAATAAAAGGTAGGTATACATAACATACAGCAGTACAGATGAATTCAGAGAAGCTCTGTATATTCGGGAATGCAATGATTATTAAAAAAAATTTTATCTTAAAACGTTCATAATATTCATCATCTATCTTAATCATAAAAAATTAAGTTCCATTCAATATTTTAATAAAAACTTAACAGGTTTTTATTAGGACTTTTTTTTTTTTATAAATTCAAATTTAAGTTGGTTGGAATTTATCAATTTGAGATTATTGAGGTTAATGCCTCTTAAATTGTGGGAAAACTTATTTTACTACAAGAAGTGCAGAATATATTTGGATCTATCTAATCTCAATTGCGTAACACATTTAGTATAAAATTTATATTTTAATTTGTTTATAATAAATGATCTGTAATAAAATTTTTTTGATCTAATTATTACAACTCACAGATCATATTTGTAATTTTTTTATGTTAAGCATTTGTTAGATCAAAATTTGGAGTTGTATAGAAATGGTCCAACACTAGTATAACCTACTGCAAAGTGGGGAGTCCATTAGTGTTGGATAGACGAAATACTCCAAATTGACTTTCTTTTTTAAGTCAAAAAAGAATGCTGGGTGGTGGCAAGCAATCAAAATGCATTTGACAATAATTGAATTTATATTTTATTTATTATTTATGTAAAACCTTAAAGGTTTTCTGAATACTTAATATATTAAATAATACACTTAATTGAAATAATTTATATTTAATATATTTATAATTTCATTTACAAAGAATTACCTTATTTCAAGTTATTAAATAAGTATTTTAAGTCTAGTCATCTTATGTAATAAACCAAAACATATTAAAACTTTAACTTTCTTTTAAATGAGATTAGTTGTTAACCAAATATTTTTTAATTTTAGTCGAATTTAAATTTTTTGATTTTTTTTTTTTTAATTTAGAAATATTAAAAGTATATAATGTGGTTAATAAATTAATTCAACTGTTTATTGGTTTGTCACCGGGTATAGAATCACCTTAAAAAAATTCAATTAATATTGTTTAAAAAAATTGTTTGAGGTTTTTTCTTGTATATTTTAAACACTATCGTATGATAGAAAATAGTGTTGTCATATTATCACTAAGGAAAACTAATTCAAACAAATCCAGCATTGTACTTTAATGAGTCAATAACAGGGAAATCGATTGTGGGGTGGTTAAGTACAAATATTTTATTATGGAAAATTGTGAGGATCTATATTTGGTTTTAAGGAATATTTTGCGAGATTGAGCTCTCGAGTTTCGAACATGTTGGGAAGGAACTTCGAAAATTTGAAATATTTGTTAAGGTGGATTAAAAGATTTAGAGTACTGTGATTACCATATAATTCAAATAGTCTTCTTTAAAAAAAAATAAAATGTAAAATTAAAATCAGTCTAATGAATTTTAGTGAAGTTTTAAACCCAATTTTTCACGTAATATTTTCTTAGATTAAGAAGTAAAGTTTCGAACATTTTGCGAACGACTTTTAAGATTTGTCATACATTTTAAGGCGGACTAAGCATTTAGAATTTATTGATTACTATAAAGTTCGCTGAAGTAAAGGGGGAAAGTTACTAAAGTGAAAGTAAATTAAAAATTAGCCCAATGAATTTTAGCAAAGTTTTGAACCTTATTAATACAAACTGCCTTCCACGCTGTTATTATTTAATACATAACTGAAGTTTATTTGCAATATAAATTAAAATGAATATAAAATTTTTTAATTCATATATATGTATCACAAAATATATAAAAATAGTGAATATACTAACAGTTATACTATAATAAAATTAATTTATTTAACATATTGAAAGAATCAAAGTTTTCAAGAGCTAATTGGCAAGAATTTGGAAAAATATTCACGCAAAAATATGGAAAACTTTTAAAAAATTTTAACAACTATTAAAATTTATAACTTTGGCATTATTCCATAATTTAAAAAAAAAATTCTTTAAAACTTCAAAAGATGAAGACAAACACACCCAAACATACACGCACACTAAATTATAAGAAAACAAAATTTATATTGAATGCGTAGGATGAAAAATGACAAAAAAAGGACAGATAAAAAAATATGTTAGATTTTTTTTTTTTTATTTTGAGGGTGAAATTTTAAAGTTAATTTAGAAAATTGTCTTCAATAGTTGGGGTGACTTTGAGGGGTAGTTTTATATTTCTTAAAAAATTTTTGTTAAAAAAGTTAAAAATGTTTTTTTTTTTGGTTTATACTTCTTTTTCTTTTTCAATGTTATTAATAATATACATATACATATACCTATATATTTATATAGTAGGTTGTTAATGTTTTTTAAAAATGTATTGAGGGCTTTACAAGATGTTTGTAGAAAAATTTTTATGCTATTGTTAATGATTTTTTATAACTACAAAAAAAAAAAAGAAAAAAAAAACCAAAAACTTAAAAACTAATACTTAAAAATGTATACCTTAAGATTGTTTAAATTTTTTTAATATTAGGAAATATTCGAAGATAAGCATTAAGTATTGTCAATTGGTTTCTATTTGATACGATGTTTTTTGTTTTTGTTTTATGTTTTCTTTTATGTTAAAAAAAAATTAAAAAAAAATAAAAATAAATATAGAAAATATTTAAAAAAATTTTTTAATGAGCAAAGACATGGCCAAATATATTGATTTTAAAATTTGAACATGGTATATATAATAAGGTAAGGAGGTGATCAATAAATTAAAATTCAGTTTCAATATAAAACTTTTAGTTAATAAATAACTTCCAAACCCTATACATGTTATTCTTTACAACTCCTAAGAATTATAAAACCTTGCTTTGATATTCCTTACAACTATTAATTCCTTACAACTACTACTACTTGCTTATAATTATTAGTAGTTGTAAGGAACATCATGTCATTAGTTAGACAGGATAATGATCTGAACTCTAGAGTGAACTAGAGCCCTCGTTTCGTTTCTTTTAACTTAAACATTATGTTAGCATTGCCCATAGTTCTTTCAGGCCAGTATTGATTATAAAAGTTAGCAAAGGCTTATTTTAATTCATATCAAAGAGGATCTTATGATATCCTAGTTCTATTTAATATCTGACCTGAAAATTAGAATGTTCAAAGAATTCGAATATGTTGTCAGTTAATGATAAACAAATTTTTGAGGAATTCGGAACAAATCATATTATATGACTATTTCCTAAAATTAACTAGAATGAATCATGGCAAATCAAAATAAAGAGTTAGCAGTGTTGGAAGGCCTCGGAATGAGATCAACGATTGGGAAAATTGTTGGATACAAAAATGTACTTATTCTCCTTTGGAGAACCAAAACTGTTTTATAAAAATAAAATGAAAAGAAATTGAAGTATTGGTAACGATGCTCTAGATATAGCAGACAAGGAGAAACTAGTGTTACAAGGCCTCGATTAACTTGAAGGCAATACACTTATGAATATATAAAAATTATAATAGAATATTAGTTTGTTTTTAAGAAACCTAGGTCTTGTAATTATTTTATTACTATTCCAAGTATTGATTCCATAAAAGACATTAGCACATTATATTACATAAATGTTAATCTTAATTATGGGCTTCAATTTAGACCCAATATTTCGTTATAGTTTGTATATATCTGCAAAAACTATAAATATTTATTTGAGAATTAAAAAAAAAATCATCAAACAAACAAAAAAATAGTATTAACAAAATCTAACAATACAATAAACCTTTTCTTCTTTCTTGTATTGTTTTCCTCCCCAAACCCTCTTCCCTCCACCCTTTTTTATGCTTTTTTTTTCTATTTTTGTATCTCTTTCTCCCAATTTTTGTATGTAATAAGTCACATTTTCAGAATATTTTCAGATTTAGACAAAAAGTAAAGAAATAAAAACATAAAATCAAAATTTTTTTTAAAAGAAAAAAAAAAAAAAATAAAATAAAATACAAAAAAAAAAAATAATAGAAATAATATCGCAAAAGGATATATGTGCCGATTCGATTTATGGATACTATTATGTCCTTCTTTATATTTATGGGTTCTTTTTAAAAAAAAAACAAAAAAGTATACAAAAATTTTTGAAATTATTATAGAAAATAAAAGAAATAGTAACTCTCTAGCTATATCCAGTAGAAGAAGTTTTTAGTTAAAGAAAAAGAATATATATATATATATATATATACAAAAATATATAAAAACTAAATAATATGAGGAAAAAATACAATAAAATAGTATAAAATAACATAAAATATAAAATAAAATAGAAAATAATAATAAGAAAAAAAATTAAGAAAAAGAAAAAAAAAAAAAAATAAACAAGAAAGAGAAAGAAAGAAAATAAAGAAAACTTTATGTATTTTTTTTTTTTATTATTAAATACAAGAAAGTTTAGAAGGACGATAAATAAGAATATAAAAATTTTGTGTAGATGTGTGTGTGTATATTGAAAAGTTACTACTTTCTTGCCAATAAACTATTTTATATAGTTTTCTAAACTTTTTCATCGATAGCAACATAAAATAAAATAAGAAAAACAAAAAAAAAAAAAAACAACGAAAAGAAAATAAAAAAAAAAAGTTAATAATATGTCTTTCTGAAATAAAATCTATTTTTTTTTTGTATTTTTTTTATTTAATGCCTTTTTGTTGTTGTGTGACGCGATAGGTTCGAAGAAATTTTAATGTAACAAATAAATATTCTATTGTATTGATGCACACTTTGAATATATCTTGTAATTGGATTGGATCTTGGAATTCATTCCATTTTATTTTATTGCAAATAAAACCTCGTTTCGAATCACTTTTAGTAACATGGAGTCACAAATGTCTAAATTGAAAGGTTATGAAACAGAAAAATCTTCAAAGAGCTATAGTTTAAACCAAAAAATTGCCACAGAGCCCTAAAATAAATTGCATTTTATTCTCATGGATCGCAACAGGTTATGGGTAAAAATTTGGATTCATTGAAAGCCAAACATGTGTAAAATTATAGATATCATTAGTTCAAAGATTTCAGGAAAATTCAAGCTTTAAGTCCCACCCAGAGCCAAACATATTCAAAATTATAATTCAATAGTTTGGAGACTTAAGGATGGTAAAACGTCAAACTAGAAAGTTGTTGTGCCTGACGAATCAAGTTATAGATTAGCATACTGAAAAAAGGAACTATTCAATTAAATTCAGGCCTCGATGAACATTTCTATGAAGTTTTAAGTATCTATTTAACCCACAAATGTATTTTTATATAAGACATATTTACTCATTTTTTCCTGTTCTAATATTATTCTTAGTTAGAATGAAATGAAATAGAGATTACGGATGGTCTGGTCACTGTTTACTGAGTTATTTCTATCAATCATGGTATTTGAATCTAGGTAACTAGAACGGAATGAAAAGTTTAGTTCTTGCGGATAAAAAAAACTTTACCAATTTTACACAATAAAAGATCAATCAAAAATCAGTATGGTGTTTTATAGTTTGACGACACTGGGTTTTTGAGTTAGATATCTAATAATTCTGGAATTTTTAAAGTTAAAAGATTTCCAAAGCTTGAAAACACCCTTTCGTTCCATGATATGGATGAGTTTGTGAAGTGTTGGGATGATAAGATCTACTACATGAAACAATCCTTATATAACTCCTGCTATTTAGATTAACTTTTTACTTATCTTAATAATTCCTAAACTTAAATCTATTTCCTAATTCATAAGGTAAGTAAATATTGAAGATAACGCGAAAATCGGACTTTGTATTTAGATGATAGAAGATTAAAGGAACTCCCGTTATGTTTGAAAGTACATCATTCCTTGAAGATGACATTTGGTTGAAAAATGAATGAGATCTTGATGCTAATGGCAGAAAATATAGTCTTCATTAATAGACTTATTTAGTATGGTATTATGCGTTGTTGCCAGTTACATTTTGTTGTAAGTATTGAGAGTTGTAAAAATTGTATTGTACTACAAGGTACATCAAATGAAATCTATTTTCTTTTTATTTTCAAGTATTTATAGTTTCCTTCGATTTTTTTTTTCTATTTATTTTCTAAATATTTTTCTTTTTTCTTTTTATTCCCTCTTTTTATATTATATTTTATTTGAAACTAAGATGTATTGTGAGTGACTTAGAAGAATATTGATTTTGATTAGAAGAAAAAACAAGCAGCAACAAAAAAAAAATTAAAAGAAAACTAAAAGGAAATTCAAAAAAAAAATATAGTTAAATAAATACAAAAAAAGAAGAAAGAAAAAAAAAGTAGAAAAGAACAGTGGTAACTGTTAATAGTATAGAAAGAAAAAAAAATTATCTTTAGTAGAAAAGGATGAAAGGATGTTATAATAGTCACAGGATATAAAAAAATAAACTACTACATAAAATAAAAGTAATAATATTAAGAAATATTATTGATTGGAAGTAAAAATAAGTAGCAAAAGAAAATAAAAAAAAAACTAAACATAAAACTAAAAGTATATAAAAATTCTATAAAATAACCAGAAAAATCATGAGTTTTATTTAAAAAAAAAATGTATAAAAATATATATTATTAATATAATATAAAAGTAACTAGAAAACTGAGTGTTTCGTCTCAGGTGAATGAGTACTGTGTCCGATGATTTGTCTCATTGTAACATTTTCCGAACCATCTTAATATAACTTCGGCCACATGCTAACTTTTTACTTAACTTTAGAATTCCTAAATTTAAATCTATTCCTAATTAATAATGTAAGTTAATATTGGAAAAAACACGACAATCTGTCTTTATATATAGATGGTAGAAGGTGCAAGGAACTGCCGTTATGTTTGAGAATATTTTATTAGAAATAAAATAGAAATTGAAAGTAATAGAAAGTATATTTAGGTAAACTGAATTTGTAAATTATAATTTTATGTAAGGAGGAAAGAACCTTCTTACTCTGGCACAGGTAATTGTTTGAATTGAAAATATGTAGAAAAACTTTTTTGACGGAACCATATTTATATAACTCCTGCTAAATACTAACTTTAAACTTAATTCCGGAATTTCTAAACTTAAATCTATTTCTAATTTATAATGTAATTGAATATTAAAGAAAACACGAGAATTTGGCTTTGCATGTAGATTCTAGAAGGCGCCAGGAACTACCGTTATATTTAAGGATATTGTGATATTGTCAGAGAAATTATATTTAACTAACAATTTCAATCTTTCTTTACTATTTATGCATAAGTGATAGATTATTATCTGTTATTTAAAATAATTTAATGGAATTACCGTGAGGGTGAACTTTGCAAGATGACGATTTTTTTCTGATAAAGCCAATGCAATTTATAGTGAGTATTGTATTGAGTTAATAAAAAAAGTTGAATTTAATTAATTAGTTTCATTGAGCAAAAATATTGTTTTACCTCTATTTCTATAGAACATCTTGTATAAATAATAATATACTTGCTAGTAATCTATAATTACTGAACATATATGTTTTCATATATTTATATATTAATAGAAGACCTTGAAGAAAAGAAAAAGAAAAAAAAAAACGAAAGAAATAAATTTCTTACAATGTTAAAGTTTTGTTTTATTCCTTCAAAACAAAAAAAAAATATATTTTAGTTCTTTCTTCGTTTCATAGAAAATTGATTGTTTTAGTTTATTTTCTTTTTAGTTTTTCTTTTTAGTTTCTTCTTTGGTCTGTGAATAGTTTTGTTCTTAGTATTTTTCTATACTCTGATGTTCATAAAAATTGAAATTAGAATCTTGAATTAGAAATAAGGTAGGATATATTTTGTCTTATTCTTTGTTTTTTTTTTTCTTCGTATTTTTCTTTGAATCATAAATTGATTCATAAATCGAATATTTAATAAGTTAAAATAAAAGTGAATTTATAGAGATTTCGTTAGTTCATCATGATATTTAAGTATTTAATTTTGGTTTTCTTTTTCAATTCAGTAAATGGAAAATCATTTAGAAATGCGAGATATTAAATTTAATATGTTAAAATGCAAAAATATTATTGAACTTTAATATAATTCGAAAATAACGGTAAAACCCCATATTAGTTTTTTGAAGTGAAGATAGATAGAAAAGACGGAGATTCACCGATTGGAACAATAGTAATACATATTTTTCCTTAAAATTTTGGTATTGGAAAGCACGTGTGTTATATATTTAGACTGTTAAGGACCAAGAGAAGTCAAGAGTCGTTAAATGGAAAGGAGGAAGAAGTTGTTAATATATACTTTCACTGATTGGAATTATAATAATACATTTTAAGGAATTGGGAATCTCGAGTGTTATATATTAAGTATTTAAAGAAAAATTGCCTAAAGAGTAAAGAGTCATTCAAGTATAGATTTTCGGCTTAAATTAATTATTTTTACCTTCTAAAGAACCAGAATTGTGGTTTTTATGTAGTTTAAGAAGAAATAAAACCAACTTATAGAATACTATAAATTTCGAAAGAATCTTTTATTTATGATTTGAAGTAAATATAAATGAATTAAATGTGAAGGATTTCACTTCACTCTATTTACCTTATATGAAATTTTGAGAAACTCGATCTAAGCCCTATAAACCAAAGAAATGTGGGCTTCGGAAATTATATATATTGAAAATACTATTTATTTTAAAGAATTTTAATCAAACTATATAGTAGAAGGGATTTATTATTTTAAATTACATAATGGTATACTTAAAATATTGTTACAACACATTCTAAGAAATTTACTTAGAACTAAATTACAAGTTATCCTTATTGTCCAATGAGTTATGAATAGGCTAACGAATGGTTATGAGTAAGCTGTTTTTAAAAGCTTCTTAATTATACTATTTAAGTTAATGGCAAGGCAACAAATTAATAAAATAATGAAAGTAATTCAGCGTTACAAAACCATTCAAAAAGGTGCCAACCAATCGAATGTTATTACTATCAATTTATCTTTATATAACTTTTGCTTAAGACTAACTTTTTATATAACTTGATTATTTCTAAACTTAAATTTATTCCTAATCCATAAGGTAAGTGAAAATTGAAGAAAATACGAGAATCTGTTATATGTAGATGGAAGAAGGTGCATGGAACTGCCGTTATGTTTGAAGTATTTCATTAGAAATAAAATAGAAATTGAAAGTAATAGAAAGCATATTTAGGTAAACTGGATTTTAAAATTACCACTTTATGTTATTTCTTTTCTCATTTTTACCGCTGACACATGTAATTGTAAAAATTGAAATTATTTAGACAAACTGTGCTGACCGAACCATCTTTATATAACACATGCTGAATACTAACTTTTAAATTAACCTCACAAGTTCTAAACTTAAATTTATTTCTAATCCATAAAATAATTGAATTATGGAAAAAACGCGAACATTTGGATTTTGTATCTAGATAATAAAAGGCGCAAGGAACAACCGTTACATTTTAGGGTTTTGTGATATTGATAATACGGTTAGCTGAATTCATTAATTATTAATTTTTCTAAAACAGGTTTGGAACAGGTTGTTTAATAGCTACTATTACGTTTAGTACATTCTAATTATTAAATATTAAACTACATCAGTTGACATAGTAATAAAATAAAATATAACTTAACTACCTATGACTAAATAATTACTAATCGTACAGTATAATGTATACATGAATACTAATTTAATATTATCATATATTAATTTGATCTTATTTAAAAAACTTATCTATATATTTAAAGTTTATAATTTAAGTTTTTATTTTGTATATGTATATGTAAAATTAACTTATACACAAATTCACCTTTAATAACATTGAATTAGCAACCAAAAAATTAAAATTATATTTTAAAGATATTATAATTTTTAAATAATCTAATCATAATTTCTATATTAATAATATGATTAATAAATAAGTAACTAACTTATGTATGCAATATATATACATCTTATATAATTTAGTTTATTATAGTTTATTTTATTTCAAGGTGGTACCTATTTTTAAAAAAAAAATTAAAGTACTATAAATATAAAATTATTCTATAATATATATATATGTATATACAAGGTATATTAATATATACTATTTATTAATAAGTTATTATTTATTTTTAGTATTAGTAATGTATACTCAGGTGAATATTTTTAGACTTTTATTATTATTATTAAATTATATTGCAATTTTATACTTATTTTACTTAGGTATATTTTTTTTTTTTTTTTGAATTTTTTGAAGTCAATTTAGATTAAAATCTTATTGAAATATTTATTTTTGTTGATTTTTTTTCTAACTTTTCTAGGTCATATTTTCTATTTCTTAAATTAAATTATATTTAAATAAAGAATAAGAACAAGAAGAAGACAAAAAGAAAAGAAGAATCGAAATAAGAATTTACTTATCAAATATAAAATACTTAAAAAAAAAAAAAAAAATTAAATAAACATGAAATATAAGTGATATACGAAGTTATTAAATTGTATATAAGTTATTTTTTTTTTTTTATAGAATAAAAATAAAAATAAACATTCTTTAAGTATAAAAAAAAGAACAAATATATTGAAATTAGAGATTTTGTTTAGATTTCAGATTATTGACAAATTTTTTTTTAAATTTAATTTACTTTTTTTTCAAATTTTATAAATAATATATACCTTTTAATCGAATTATATAATATTTAATTTAAGTACTGTAGTACAGAGATTAATTATTTTTTTGTGTACATATATACAAATGCAAAATATTTATAGATCTATTATTATTATAATAATTAATAATCAAATTGGCCAGGCCTACTACATAACATAAAGCTCACCCGAATCTTAATGTCTATATAAATTTAAAAATCTGTCACACATATCCTTTCTTTTAACTCAGGCACGGAGAGCGTAAAACCGTGTTATATTTTTCACTTATAGTTATCTAAGATCATGAATGATCTCTATATGTATTTAGAGCGATCTAAGATCATTATCTCTATAATCGTTAAGAGATTTCAGAGCATAAAGAGTAAATTTTGACATCTGTCAAAATTTTAAAAGAATAAAAGTCAGGCTTGCATTTATTAAGTTTATCAAATGAAAACTTTTTAAATTTAGAAAGATTAAACTAACTATGATTTAATATAATTTTCAAAAAATTTACTTTATACAATCTGACGACTTTGACAGATAGCCCCATTCAAGGGAAAAGTCTCGGTTTCGAACCCTGGTCAGATCATATCTAATAAAAAAATATAATTTATAATAGATATCGTAATCGTTTATATCATAATATCAAATAAATTGAACTGCCACACTAGAAGAGGAAATGCAGATTCACTCACTGATCATCATTGTATGTGGTAGGAAACTGTACATAAAAAAATAAATACTTTATTTTTTTTTCGATTACTGATTACTGTGATTAGATTACTGTCAACTATGAATGAAAAAATATGTGAATGACATTTATGACAAATTCGACTTTCTATTATTCATCAAATAAATCGGAATATTAAAGTAAATCAGAAACGCTTAGAGTATAATACAAATAGTTTCATTATTACATCGATCTAATAATAATAAATTTTATTTTATACTCAAAAATTTTAATATATACACCTTATTATGATTAATTTAAAATATTAAGGGTCTTCAAATTATTTAGTGGGGTGTTTCAGAACTCCAATGGCAAGCAAAGCTATTATACAGCTTTATCAAATAAAATTTTATTGTAGATTTCTAAAAGAATCCTACTTATTTTTTTAGATAGATAATCAAACTTAGATTAATTATGTACATATGCTGAATTTACCCCAAACGATTAATAATATTTTTGAACTTTAAAATCATTAATTTAAAGTGGAATATACGCTGTCATTCATAAATGTCATTATTTGCCTAAAATGATAGTGTATAGCTCTGAATGAAAGAATGTCATTCTGAATTACGGTACGAATGATATTCATTCTTGTTAATATATAGTGTTGAATGTCATTCAAAAAATGCATCATGCAAAGAATGACATTCATGATTGACACTGCATACTCCGCGTAAGTTTAATTTTCAATATAGATTAATTCATTTGTTTCCCAATCTTCGACGAGAGTTATAAAATTTTATATTTAATTAAAGTTTTTAAATCATAGTGATGATTTTGCAACCCTGGGGTTAGAATAAAAGAAAGTAAAACTTGCATATCATATATTAATGCAAATTCAGTTTTTATTAAATTGTCATTGCAGTTAAAGAAGAAAAAACAATCTATTAAAAAAATAAAAATTATTTAGAAAAAGTAATTATATAATTTTTATTTAAAAAAAAAAAAATTATATTTCAAATAAATTTTATTCAATATATCATTTTAATTGCAATTTTAATTTATTAAATAGAAAAGTTAATTTTTTTTTTTAGTTTTTAGTACTTAAGTTATGTTTTTGTTTTTTTTTATTTTGGCATTAATTTATATCAATATGGCGCCATTCTTTTTTTTTTTTTTCCATTTACATATTTATATTGGTATATATTATATAATAAATAGAAGTATATTCTATACATATTTAAATATATATTGGATTATTAAATTTTTTTTTTTTTATTAAGGACATGTATGCATCAATATTTTTTTTAACAGTAAAGTTGCGAAAAAAGTGGTTTTTCTTAATACTTGAACCTATTTTTAAAAAACTTATCATTCAGTCTTCTTAAAACTTTGGATTTTGCTCAAAAGATTTGCTAATTCTTTTAATGGAATTGGAGGGTATTTTACTGCATTTTATCTTTTGATAATTTATTTCATTTACCATCATCTATTGCACGAATCTGCAACCTTTCGTGATATTCGGAACCTTTATGACTGAAGAGAACATTGGGGCAACCTTATACAATATTAGAAATTCTGGTATAACTTAACGGACAAATTGATTTTTTTATACAGTCAACAGATTCTATATTTTGCATTAAAATTCTGTAACCTATACAGGGTGTACTATATATTAATATTGAGTGAGCTTGCTTATTTAAGATCGGGTATAATATTTTTATATGTAATTTGTAATCTCATTTCATTTTTTACGTCATTGAAATTGTATCCCGATTTTTACATTACTTCTGACAAATTCAACGCTTTAATTGTTTTCATTGATTCCTTAAAATTTTTCACGGGTTTCCACGGAACATAGATTCAGTAACTTTGATAAATTTTTTGATATTCCTTATATGGACAGTTAATTGGGAACCTTACAACTTGGTTCATTTATAAAATTAATATTGGAATTCCAATCCAAACTGACCTAACTGTACTTAAAAAGGTTATTTTCTGGTTGTATCTTGGGTAATTTTTCATGGGGCCTAAGCCATATTTCTAGATTACTTAGGTTCTGAGACTTTCTTGCATTACTGATTGTTGTAATAATTCATATAAGTTAAGATTTTAAAAGGTTCCCAAAATGAATTTCAGTATTATGCTTAATACAATCTCCGAACTTTTTTAAGTACCTTTCATATGTAGTCTTTATTATAAATGGTCCTTAAGTTCTATTGAAAATATGACATTGTCAGAAAATACCATTCTTCAAAAGAGGTTCGACTGTATATTAACATTATTTTTTTTTTTTTTCTAATATTTAGATTTTAAATTAAAAAATCGATCATAGTAAAGTTTTAATTGTTTTAGTCGAGTCGGGATGTTTAAAAAAAAACCAAATTTTTTTGAATTAAAAAAAGTACTTAAAAAAATGGCTCTAAAAAAACTGATTCATTTTTTAATCATTTCGTTCCATTTTTATTTATAACTACGTTAGTTTTATTTTTTTTATTTTAATTTGTTAATTTCTAAATTGCATTTAATTCTATTGGGAAAATTAAATTGATAAATTTATTTTTTTTTCTGGAAAAAATTTAAATTAATAAATAAAAATTTAGCTGGAATTTTTTTTAGAAACTTTTTTATGATTTCAGTAATTAAATTAACTTTTCATATTTTCAGTTTATCTAGAAAAAATACATGTATGTTATAAATATGATAATAATAAAAATTAAAGTTAATTATTAACTTAAAACTCCATTACAATGTTTTATAACTATTGGTATGTATGATTTTATTCCAGTTTTATTTCTATGAAACGTTAAAGGCATCCACAAATTCGTTTTACACTTAGGTTCAGTTTTCTTTATTTTAGTTTTGGAGAAGAGGTTTATTAATCAGCTCCTAATCCTTGCGGCCCGTTGTGCACCCATTTTCAATAATTTTTATCAATTTATAAGTAATATTATTTATTTTATTTATATTATATATTTGTATATATTTTAAATTATATTGGGTCACCATGGGGATTTGTAAACAAAAATTATTTTTCAATAATTTTTTCAATTAAAAAATTCATGACCCGTACGGGAATCGAACCCGTACCCCCTGGGTTAATAAGCCAAATTCTTAACCACTGACTCACCGAGGCCCAATTATTAAATTTACGAAATATACCGTTATGTTAAACACTATTACAATAAAAACTATTTCTATTGTCCGGAACCCAGGAACGCAGAAACGCAAAAAAATTTCGAATAAAAAACAGATGCCTTTGTTTTTAAACGCAGCTACTGTGAGGTATCCTTACTAGAAGTTAATACTGGTGAGATTTTACTATGTGTCTAAACTGATGAAATCGAATCCGTTCGAAACCTAAATGATTGAAAGACCTATAACCTATTAATAAACAAAACGTTGGGATTATGATGTAAAAATTTGTATTAAGTTATGGTTGCTTAGTAAGTAAAAAAAATAAATTATTCAATTTGAAAATTTGTACCCCAACTGCAGGGAGTCTTCGAAAAGCTTTAAAAAGAGTAGGGAATCCTAAGTTAGGCAGTCATTCTATGAGTTTAGCTTCTTAATTAAAAATTATTTTCTGAAGTGAAAATTTCTTTTTATAACCAATTCCGTTTTTTATTTGTAATACATAATTGCGTCAATTTTAACTTATTATTTTTTTATTTAACAGCATATAAATGAAAAGTAATGATTGAATTAATAAGTACATTTTTCATTGTACTTATGTATTTATACCAATGCATGCTTCATAATTACCCTTCAATATATATATATATATATATATATATATATATAATATACATATATATATGTATAGTAATATATATAATAAGAACACAATTTATAAATATAATTTTACAAAAACTTCAAACAACTAGACTAGAATTGAAAGTCAAAGCTTATACATTACACTATGCTAATAACTCCATTTCATTCACTCATTATACTTTAATTACTGCGCAGTGCAGTTTCTATTCTTTCAATAGCATATCACAAAATCTGAATTCATAATTTATATTAATTAATTACCGAGGCTTAGCAAAGTAATACCAATGCTACAGCAAACCCCAAAAAGTTTAAAATTAAAAAAATGTTGACTTACTAATTAGCATGACAGTAGATATTTCAGATTATTATGATTATTTTATGGTTTTTTTTTTGAATAATTACGTGTAATTTCTAATTTTTATATAACATCTATATTATGTATACCTTGGATATAATATTCAGTATTATATTATATTCAGACATACGTACAAACCTAAATATTTATATATTAGTATACTAATAAGTAATAAATAAATAATAACGTCCGTTTCCTGTTTGCTAATACATAATTTCTTTGTTTTCCTTTAATTTTTTTTTTTGTTATTTTTTTTTTTATTTTATTTTTTTTTATTAATTTCAATTTTATTATTTTGGCATAACAATTAATTCTTAATTTGCCATTTTAAATAAATTATATATATTTCGTTTTTTTTTTTTTATTTTTTTTTGTATACGAGTAAATTTTTAAGTAAGTAAAAATAAGTATCTAAATTTTTAATTTTAAATATTTATATACGTATTAATGAAATCAAATTACTATTTGAAGCTATTGTAGGATATGAAGAATTAAAAGAAAATGTAATGGTTTAAAAATTAAATAAGCTTAAATTGAAAGTTGAATTCGATGGCTGGGACGTTAATTTTAGGCTAATAAAAAAAATCTATATATTTTAGAACTACCCGATTCTGCGCAAGCTTTTCTAAATCTATCTACTGCTGTGTCCAATGATTATGCGCCTTATTGGGTTTACGAAAAACATTCGTTTGTACCATATGATTTTCAGTTCTACCGTTTAATTGAGAACGGTCTTATTTTAACAATTATGTTCCGATGTCAAATTTTTTTGACCTAGCGATGCACATATAAAATTTTAAATGAATTGTTCATACCTTTTCAGGAAAAAAAATGTTGTGCCGAAACGGGTTAACGGACAAAAAATAATAGTGTTTCAAAACTCAGAACCTATTCAACGCTCAGATTAACAGTTATGTTAAAATCGATGTCTATTGGGATTAGGCAGTACGGTCTCTAAAAGATGAAATCACACTAAAATATGCAGGTGGAATAGAATTATATCATTAAAGATGGAACAGGATGTTGAAAATATGAACTTTCAGAAGTAATTAAATATATTAATTTATTTATTTATTAAGTATTTCTAAGTGTATACAATACCTTTGCATTTTGACGGACCCTTTTCCTTTTGCATGAGAGCCAACAATATTATTTTATATTTAATATTTTTTATTTTGTTTATATTATGTATTAATATATGTTTGGTCTCCATGGGGATTTCTAAAGAAAAATTTTTTTTCAATAATTTTTATTTTAATTATCAAAACTTGGAATCGAACCCGGTCCCCCTCGGTTAAAAAGCCAAATGCATACCCACTACATCACCGAGGCCCCCTTAATTAATTTATATTTGAAATAAAATTATATTGATATTATAAACATATTGCTATTAATATAATTAAATTCTTAAAATTAATATAATTAAAAAGTAGTTAATAATTAAATAAAAAATATTTTTAATAATGCTTAGACAAAAAAAAATAAAATTAGAAATTAAATATGATACCAAGTTCTATAAAATTTCAAATTTTTACGAAATTTCTCCAACAAAAACTAAAAAAAAAAAATTCTAGTGGTTAAAAATAATTCTAAAATAAAAAAAAAGGTGAATTTTATGTTATTTGATATATTTATTGAAACAAAGTAATTTTGTTAAACAATTATAGAAGCGATTAAACGATTTTTTGATTACAATGCAATTTTTATTTTTTTATTAATTTAGATTTTATTAATTCGTGTAAAAACACGAGTAATTAAAACAAAAAATAAAAAAACAAATTATAGAAATAAATAAAAAGCTATTAACAAAGCACACTTTTAAGTGATAGTGTTAGATCATAAGGCAAAAAATGGTACCACATGAAATACTATGCTACATACGTTAATGAATATCACTTTGAAATAAATTAAATATGGAGGAGTAGGTTGGATATCAATTCAATTCACTCGACTCAGCTACCATCCGCCATTGGGTTAAAATTAATGGCTTAATCAATAATTAATAATTATATATCTCAAATGAAAAATATAACATCAATATAACAATATAAACAAATGATTTGATTGAATAATATAACTCACAGATATGGAATACCATATAACTCAAATACCAAATGAATACGAGTACAAATAAAAAAAAAGATAGAATTGTATCTATTCAAAATCTAAGACGTTTCAATATGTCTAGGTCTAGTACTGTCTCATATTTAAATTGCATGTGGAGTTCATTTAAATAAAAAATTTATCATTCTCAAAAATTGATAGCTTTTATTGATTTTCAATTTACTGAAAGTAAAAATTAACAGATCCGCCAAACATTCAAATTTTACATTTTCCAATAATGATAAATAATTCGCCTTCATACCGTTTTTGTAAAGGCGATGGTCTAATGTAGACTCTGCTTCGTTGACTCTCTTACTTCATAAAAGTATATAAACTTTGAGAAGTGACATTAAGGAGAAGATATAAAATTATATATATATAAAGATCGTGGACTTCTTATACGTATGTCTTAAGTAAATTGTTAAACCAATGATTTAAGTTTTAAATATTTACTTTTTCAATAAAATGAACTGTCAAAACTGTCAAAGTCAACAAAGTAAAATATTAAAATGATAATTCGTCAATTCTTTACCATGCATTGTTTCATTACTATCTTTTATAATTAGTGCCAAGTGCCATAAGAAATAATGTAATAATAATTTCATTACAACTGTCAAAGTTTTCAATAAAAGTAAGAGTAGCAAAGTAAGGTTCAGGCCTTCGTCTTAACGTCTTAAGTAGTATAAAACTAACTGATATTTGCTACTAATTGGAGGTAAACCCTTACTAAATTAGGCCATTCTTATGTATATCTGAAAGAAGCTAAGCTATCATTAGAGAAATTCAATCCAAAAAAACACTTATAAAAATTGAATTAAGTAAAAATTTTAATTTTTTTAATTAATTTATTCAATCATGTTTTTACCAAGTTTATTTTTAAACTTATTTCCAGTTATTTTGCCATAATTGTACCTAAATTTGTATACGTCAATGACGTATTAAGAAGTATAAACATATTATATTATGTATATATATATATGCAAGAAATGTCAAAAAAAAAAATTTTTTTTAAAAGAAACATGTGTAAATTTCTTAAAAAAACGCATGTAGGTATGTGCATATATGTACGAGTATATGTATATTATATATATATATTTCTTTTATGCAACAAAATATTGTATTTGTTCAACATAAAAGAAAAACTTCTTTATTAGAAAAATATTTTAAGGATTTCAATTTAAAAAAAATTAAATAAAAACAAGAAAAAAAATTATAACAACCATAAAAAAACAACAATAACAAAATTACAAAACAATCAAAAAAAATGCATACAATGAATGAAAATTATTATTTTCAAATTTGTTTATATAAATATAAGTATTATATTATATATATATATATATATATATGCTTGTTAATTTGTAAATGACCAGATTTATTATTCAAATTATGTATATATGTATATTTATGTATATATATACAAGAATTTGCGAAAAATATTGGCAAAATGTGCACTCAACAAGAATTGAATGTTTAAAATTAAAAAAAAAAAAACAAAAAAAGAAAAATAAAAGAAAAAACAATTTTTAAATTATCGAATTAATAGTGAGTATTTTTTTTTAGTAGAAAAGAGGGAAAGAAACAAAAAAAACAACTGAAAAAAGAAATTAATAATAAAGAATAAACAAAAAAAAAGAAAAAGAACAAGAAAAAAGAAAATAAATTTAATTTTGATTGTATCTTAAACATATTTATTGCATAATAAATATACATAAACAGTTTTTATGTTTAGTTATTTTTTTTTTTTTTATTCTTATTAACTTGTTTTTATTCTTAATTTTTTTTGATATTTATTTCATTAAGAAAGAATAAGAAAACCCCCCCAAAATAAAATTATGAAATAGTGTTACCATATATTGAAATCTTTATTTAAAAGTCCAGTTATTATAAATGTCACATTCATTTAATTAAAATTTTGTTATAAATGTCATTTTCGATTGCCAAAAAATTTACTCCAAATTAACTTTAAAGTGAATCTATGTTCGATTGGCATAATAGAAAGAATTCATGGAATTTATAAATTCATTTTCATCCTCATCATTATCATCATTTACAACGTCGTCAGAGAGTGAATAGTTAGAGTTGCAGTAAATAACGTTTGCTAAAGAACACTATAATATCGTGTGGAAAACTTTATTAAAAATGTTGTTAATTTGTATCTGAACAAGAGTGTATACGCATTTTATAAATATTGAGATTTTTATACATTTGTAAAAATTTTCAATTAATTTGAAGTTCTTAATTGAAAAAAATCAAAATTTTTTCCAAATTTATAAATAAATAATATTTTGTAGATTTGCAAAAATTTTAGAGTCTTTCGTGCAAGTAATCAATAATTTTTAAAAAGCCCATAAAGTGTCACTCACTCAACAGGCACTCTGAACCTCTCTGTTTGAGAATAATTCGAGTACCGCGAATGATAAAATGATTGATAAAAGATCTTTGTCACAAATAAAAACTTAAGTCATTATATACAATAGTGTAATAGTATATAATAAGTACTTAAAAAGTTTTGATAATACCGACGTGAAAGTAAAACTGATTAATGAATACAAAGCGAATCTAAATAGAAAATTCTTTTGTAAGTGAGTGATTGTCAATTGAACGGTTTGTTAGGTTATAGTTGTTTTATGTCAGATTCTCTTATTTTAGTATTTTGATCAATTTCTGAATTGATTCGTTTAATGAAATTTTCTTACTATCCTATATTTTAATTCGAGAAAACCGTAGGATTGTTTTAAAAGGATATATGAATACTAAGAATTAAGAAATTGAAAAACTGAACAAACAAATTTAAAACTTTTGGATGAATTTTTATTAATTAAAAGCTAGTTATCTCTAATTGTATATAGATTTCATAGTATTGATTATTGAATATAGATCCTAAGGTTAAATAGTTTTTGAATAACTCAAAGTCATACGACCAATGACAATTTTAGCAAAACGTATGCTGCATATTTTCTATTAGAATTATTTTAAATACATATATTTAATTAAAAAGGACTTGATTTTACATACGCGCCGAACTGAGCGTCGGTTTTTGATAATTTAAAAGTTGACAAAGCGTATATTATAATGTAGTTATTGAAGTTTTTTCACGTTGTTAGGGTGATGCTTTTAAAAACAATACCTTATAAATTCTCATTCCAAATTATATTTATATTAAAAATGCTCTTTATATAAAATAATATATGTATCCAATTTTTGACATATTAAAAATTCTACGCGCGTTTCGATTTCGGGAAATGTTAATGTATCTATGTAAATCGCAATACTCTTTGAATTAGTTTAGGACCTCTTAAGTTTCTGAAACTTCTAATTTCATAAATCTACTATAAATATAAATAATATTAAATTAAAACAATGACCAGATTATATCAAAATACAAAATGGCAATACTTAAAAATAAAAAAAATTTTACATTTAGATTCTTTTAATTACATGTAAATTGGAAACTATGGGAACTTTTTGTATCCTTTAAATTTTTTAATCTGTTATTATTTGTTTGTTGTTGTTGTTTTTTTTTTATAAATGCATACAATTAAAATTACAATGAACTTTGTCAAAATAACACAAAAAAAAAAAAAATTTAGAAAAATTAAAAAAAAAAAAATAAGACAAAAAATTGTTATACAATAAAATAATAAAAATGGAAAGATTGATGCATGCAAAATAAATCTAGAAAATAACACAGAGAATAAAAAAAAATTTCAAAAAACCCTCCAAATTTTAATTATTTTTATTTGATAGTGTATAAGTATATATTTATATATATATATATATATATAAATATATATATATAGAGATGAAAGATTTCCTTTCTATTATAGAATTTGAAAATTTTTAGCGATTTTTATTTCTTATAAATAATTTTTATTATACAACATGTATAAAATATATATATATTTATATGTATATAATATTCAAACAAAATATATATTATATACATATACATCTAATCTAAAATAAACAATAATAATACACTAATACATAATATAATTTATTCTATAAATTATATTATATAAGATTTATATATGTTGACTGTTTTCTTGCTGCGTTTATTTTATTCCTCAATCATCATCTGATATACTGATGATGATAATTGATAATGATATTGATTATTAAAATTGATGTTGATTGTTTTTGGTTTTTGTTTTTTTTTAAATGTTAATATTGTTATATGTATTATTATTGAATAGTGAATTTTATAATGATGATTATGATAATAGTGATGATTATAAAAAATGATAATATAAATCGCATTACTAGTATTATATACACATACATATATATATATTTATACTTATATATATATATATATCTTGAAATAAAACTTTTTGGAAGGAATTATCATTATAGAAAATAGCAGCGTCTATATTCTATGAAAGCATTTAAAAACAATAGTAAGTATCAGGGAGCTGATTATACAAAAGGGAGAAAAGTATATTAGAAAGAGATAGAATATAACCAAAAAAAATTATAAATTTTAGAAATTTTTGTTTTTTTTTTTGGTGTTATTAAGTTTTTATGCTGTATTCTTTTGATTCTTTTTGTAGTTGTTGTATTATTTAAATATCGCGATATAAATCGCGAACATCAATCTTTGATTTTTTTTTGTTTTGTTTTTTTTATGATTATCCTTATTATTCAACACAGGAGCATAATAATAGTAATAGAGCATATGAAGTTCATAAAAATTCTATTTTGTTTTTTTAAAGTTTTTTAGAATTTTATAAAATAATGTATGGAGACTTAGAGAGGGGTTTGAAGTTTTGAGAAAATGTTAAAGAATTAGAAGGCTAAGAAAAATTAAGTGGTTTTAGTTTTTACTATTTATTTGTTGTTGTTGTTTTTTATTTTGAATAAATTAATATCAATGTGATGGTATGTATGTGTATGTATAATTGTAAAAAAAAACAATTAGATGATTGTAGAGATGGGGTGCAATGAGAATAAAACCGTTTATAAAAATTTAAATAGTTTTTCAGAATAAGACTATATTATCTGAAAATTTTTCCCAATTAAGTTGATTGAAAAGGTGAGTTAACAATGGAGAGTCTAACTTCAATTGATAACTAAATTAACGCTGCTTATTTTTTTTAGTTATTGATAATAAATTGACGAAAGCTACTGTGATGTTTAGAAAAATGTCGACAATACGGAGATCATTGTAAAAAGCAAGAAAAGCAAAGCTTGGAATATTGCAAGCATGCATAAAATCTGGATTCCTATATTGGGAATATTCCAAACTTGGCTGGTCAAACAGATAGGCCACATACAAACTGCGTAGTTATTCGTAAACAAATGCCCTCGAATTATATGCAAAATACACAGGTCTAAAAGAATAAGTAATGAAGAGTTTTGGAAAACTACTGATCAAGAAACAATAGAAATAGCAGTAAAGAAAAGAAAAATGGATACGTCGACATTCTTAGAAGATCTTCAAAATGCATAGTATGATGGGCACAGAAAAGGAACCCTTAAGGAAAGAGAAATGTTGGAGAACCTATAAAAATATCCGGCGCAGAATAATAGAGACAGAAAAATAAGAAAAGGCATGGTCACAAATGAAAGTCAAAAAAACAATAATTTTATTAATCCTATATTTTCAGACTCGAAATATACATAGTCAAAACTAAGGCAATGTACGTTCATTGCCCAAACAACACAACTATCATGCTATAATGGGATTCTACTATCTTGGTAGCATATAAACTTCTTAGAGTAAAACAAGGGAAGATCTCCAGAACAGAATTAATAAACTAAGATCAGCCATTCGGTAGACTTCGGCCTATATGGAATAGTAACCAAATAAAAAGAAGAACTAAAATTAGGATATTCAGCTTCTGTGTTAAATCCACACTAACAAATGGCAGCGAATCATGGCTACTTATAAACTCTATCAATAATATGTTGCAAATCTTCGTAAATAAACACTTAAGAATCATGTGCAGAACTTTGAACCGAATAGAATCTGCCACAAAGATCTGTGCGAACAGACTTAGCGAATGAAGAAGCCCTTATAAAGCAAATAACAAGCAGAAGGTGGAAATGGATCGGCTACACAAAAGACGAAAATGCAATAAGTAGAATTCCACGATGTTGGAATCCACAAAAAGGTGCTAGAACAAAGGTAGACAGGTCATTTCTAGAACAGGGAGCTTCAAGATGGAAGCGCTCTGTCCTGAAAGAAATAAGTGGACGCTATCTGTATTGGAACATAATGAAAGAGACAGCGTCAAACAGAGAAGATTGAAGACTTCAAGTAGAAGCCCTATGCTTCCTAGTGAAATAACAGAAAAAAACAAAAAAACATTTTCGAAAATTAATATTAAACTGACTATCGAAATTTCACTATGTTGAAATCCACAAAGAGGTTCTAGAACAAGAGATAGACAGGGCATTTCCAGGACAGGGCACTTTAAAGAATGACATGGAAGCGTCCTGTCCTAGAAGAATTAAGTGAACACTATCTGTTTTGGAACATAATCCAAGAGAAAGCGTCAAACAGAGTCTAATCTTCTCTTCGACTTCAAGTCCAAGACCTAAGCTCCCTAGTGGAATAACAGAAAAACAAAAACATTTTCAAAAATTAATATTAAACTGGTTAGCATAGCAAAAACCATATTTTATATATTTCCAATGTACATAATTTATAGTTAATTAATCGTAGGTTCAAGGCTGAATCTAATTCAGAATATGTATATTAAGAAAACAGGGGATTAAATTTTTATTTCTCTTCATTTTCAAATAAAAGGTCAATGAATTTTAAATGTTCTTCTATCAAATTTCTCATTATGTTTTTTAATATTACAATAGTTTTAAACTTATACATTTATACATGCATTTATTATATGCAAAATTTATATTATCATTATATGCAAAATGTATTTTAAGGTTTCTTTGAGATTCTCAAAGATTTCTTTTTCTTAAAAATCATGATTCAATTGAAAAACACACAAAAAAACTGAATCAAATTCAATTTTGATTTATTTTGATCCTTGTTTCATTTTTTTTTTTGCCTCATCTTTTCCAAAGGATCTGAATGTTTTAATGAAGTTATTTTAACTTAAAAACTATTTTAAAAAAAAAACCAATTTCATCTTAAGGACAAGATCTTTAAAGAGGTGGTGGACTGGTTCCTATTCACAATAAATAAACAAAAAATAGTGCGAATTTTAAAAAAAAAAATTTGGTGGCTTAAATTTCATAGACTGCGTGTATGATTTTCACAAAATATATATATATATATATATATATATATATTGTACAAAAGCTCATCTAAAATTGCAATATACAAATACATAATATATGTTAAACTTATTCCCTACACTTTTATACATCCTTTTATGATAAGTAATATATATATATATATACATATATATTTATATATGATAAGTAATCCTTGTTTTCTTGTACAAAATTTCTAAAGAATAATTAATAACAAAAGAATGAGACAAATATTGCATTAAATTGATAAAAAGAAAGAGAGAAAATAACGTGTTTTTGAATTTTGAATAATTTAAAAAAAAATTAATTTTTTTAGGGGCAATTTTGTTTTTTATTTTTGGACAAAACTTCCTTCGTCATATTTTGGTAGAAAAGTTTTTTTGTTATTATTTTTGGTTTTTTTTTTTTTTTGGAAAATTTTATTTTGAATGCTGTTTTGAATGTGTGTGTGTTAAATGCACGTTTTAATATCTAGGATCAAGTTTTTTTTAAATAGAATATAAGAGTTGCAAGACTTGTTGTTTTGATCCCTTGTAACATATAAGACTTTAATATTTTAATGTATTGTGTTTCTATTACATTAGACGACTCACATGTTCTTTTTGTTTTTTTAATGATGTTGTATTTTTGTATTTTGGTTGCCTCTTAAAATATTTTGTGTTTTTTTTTTTTTTTTCAAATTAATGACAGACGAAAATAATCTTGAAGATAAACTGGTTACCCAAAAAAAAAAAAAAGAGCGCAAAACTTGAAGGGATGAAACTAGTTGAAATTTTTTCAAAATTCAAAACATTGTATTTTGGGTGAAGAAATTCTTTGAACAATTCACATTTATTTTACATACGTGAAATATATTTTGAAAAACTTTTGTATTAGAATTTATGCATTATCTATAGATGTGATGTATGTTTGTATTGCAAAATTCAATAGAATCCTTTAAAATAATACACACAAAACTTATTATAGGGTTTTTGAAATCAAAAAAGAATTAAACTACTAGTAAAATATTGAAAAACTAGTATTATAGGGGTTTTGATTTTGGGACTTTAACCTATGGCCTTAAATAGTACAAGATACTAATTAAATATTTGATTATTATGTACAATATTGAGAGGTAGAATTTTTTGGGACTATTTTGACGGGCATATATAACCAAAATAAATGGCAGACTTTGCTTAAGAGATATTTCTTTTGTTTTTTAAATCTCAACTACCCTAAAGGGTTATTTTGGGGTGTTATGGTAGATAATTTATATTAGTGAAAATGTCTAGTCTAATGGTTCTATGTTTGAAAAACTATTGAAGTAGAAAATTTTGAAAAACTAGTTTTAAAAAAAGATATTGGAAACTTAGAAAAAGGTTATATTTTATCATGTCTGCTTTTAAATGGTGATTGTAAACGTTTAAGATAAAAAGATATGATTCATAAATTGTATTAAAAAAATATCTAAAAGTTATTTTTTTTTAAATGTATATTCTGGGTTTTCTAATAGAATATGAAAGTGATTGATAAGATAATTTAGTTAAGTTTTTAAAATGTCATAATTTTATTTTGTAATGATTTGAAAAGTGTTTAGAAAAAATTGATATAGATCTTCTGGGTGTTAAAGAGTACAATGATTACTATCTTTGAGTAAATCAGTTTTAATGAGGAATTATTAAAAAAAAAGTCTAGAAGGCTTTTGATTTCAATTTGATAAGATAGTTATTTATTATGTTTAAAATAAAAAAACCTAGAAGTTAAACAAGAGGCACTGCGCGCCAGCTACTTATCACTTATCAAAGTCTACGCAACTTAACAGGTTATAAAAACAAGTACTGATGCAATATTGAATCAGTTCCGAAGTAATATTATTCTATTGGATTCCACAGTACTCAAAGTATTCCAGAGCAGTTCTGTATATTTCAAAATTAGCGCATAAAGTGAGTCAGATCCACTTGAATTCCGGTGGAGTATTAGTCAGTTCATAATCAAGGATTATTAAAGTAAGCTAAAGTAATTATCGTAGATATAAATTCTTATATACTAACAAGAACTTCTAATAAAATATTTTAATTTTTTTTAATAGTAAGTTATTTTCCATTTTAAATATTTTTTTTTAAAAACCGGGGAAGTCCCCATTTTTGTATAATAAGAATTTGTCAATTTTAATTAAATAAAAAAAAAAACAATATAATTTAAAACCACAAAATATCTATGGTAAGTTTACAAAATAAAAAAAAAATATTAGAGTCATACAATAAATGAAGCCACAATTAATCATAAATAAAATTAATAAAAACGCAACTTTAATATTAAAAAAACTAAATTAGGAAAAGAACTTTTAAATAAATTCAATTTTATTTAAGTTGTCAACACAACACATTTTTTTTTTATTAATAGATTTAGTGAAAATGTTTGTTAACCAATTTAAATTACTAATCAAAATAATCATATATGGTTTTTAATAATTAAAATTTTTAGAATCTAAAACTAATTTTAATTTTATATTTCCAAAACGCAATATATTTAACTATTTATAGAGTTTTATATTTGTGAATATATTTAAATTAGGAAGAAAAGCCCAATGATCTTACCACCAATCTATTACGATTTCTGAGAGATCTTAGTATCAAATGTTGCTAAGATGTTAGTTTCTAATACAGAAAGTTTTAGAAAATATTTGACTAAATCGATTAAAGACTTAAAATTTAAAACAAAGATTAGTCCTGTAAATTCAAAATCCCCCGAGATCTAGAAAATTGCAATTGACTTCTTAAATCTAGCTTCTTATTTGAAAATTTAGTTCTTAAGTTTATTTTAGTAAATCTAATAAAAATTTGAATAAGAATTCGAATCAAATTGCATCTAAACTCATCACTTATCAAATAACCAAATTTATGATAAGTGAATGCTTTTTTCTAATTAAAACCTAATTGAGCAATTTTCAAATGAGGACTTAGTGCAACAAACTCTTATCAACTAATTAAAAAAATATTTATTTCATTATTTGATAAATGATAAGTTATTGGGTACATCTTATCTAAGTCCTATTTTTAAAAATCATAATTACATATAACAAAAAGCTATAAACTAAATATTTAATTATTTTAATAAATTTATGAAAAAATTGATATATCATTGATATATTTGTATTTGATGTTAAATAATTTTGATATTATTTACTAAACCACTCATCAAATTGTAAGTGAAAGTTAATTTACATTACTAATCAAAATATTTACTCATTTTTAATTAATAATTCTATACTGATCATCATGTAAATTGTCTATTTTCAATTTAATACAAAGCCATTGTACTTATTTACTATATTATAAATAATTCAAATTCAATTATTATAATATTAATTTTTATTTTTAATAGGAAATTATTTTATAATTTAAAACTTGTAATACAAACTGTTTATAAATAGAACATAATATTTTATTAAAAATATATCACAATTATTAATAATAATATATCAAAAATATTAATAATAATATTTCATATATCAGTAATTAATCATAAAAAATTACATTGTTCAAATACCGGCGGCTTTGGTTAAAAATTATTATTAATATAAAATTTTCTAATTTCTATAGAATTTTATTTAATAAATAAATATTTACTTAAAATAATAATAATATTTATACAATAAGGGACTTTCCTCATTTTTATTGAAAAAAAACTAGTTCAAAATGATAAGAAATTCAAGCTATTTCTTATCTTAGAAAAATAAAAATTTTAACTAAAGCATTAAAATAGTTTTAGAGTCTAGAGTTTACTATTAATAATTATGTTAAATAAATAAAATATTAGAAATCTATGTTTTTTTCTTGAAATTTATATATCATACTAATTCTAAATAATTTAATCAATGTGTAATACCACTTAACCTACTATAGAAGTTTTATTGAAGTTTATTATAAGAAGAATTGTTAAATTCAATTTAAAGAAAAATAGAAATTAAAAATATTTCTAGGCAAATGAACGATAAGTAATAAATCTTCTATGATTGTTTAATTAATAATTAATAGCTTTGACTAATACTATTGAGTATTGTATTATTTAATAAAATGTATGTAATTTAATAAAAGTTGCGAATATTTTAAAATTAATTAACTAAGGGGAGTTTATTAATATAATATAAAATATTTAATATTAATAATAATGTTTTAATAGAAATAATTTAATTAATATAAATTCGCATTAATATACTATTAATGATTAATGTATTTTACGGGCAAGGGTTTTTTCTAATTATAATTCCTTATTTAACTTTATTAATTTTATATTATATAAATAGAATAAATTTTATTATAGAGCTCCAAGTTCTGAACCTATTTCATAATTTCAATATTAATATTAAATATATTAATTAATACAAGATTTTTATTAATAATGTCCAATATTTTAATTTAATAATTTGAAATTATTAATATAAAAATATTAATAATAGTATCACTTAATTTAAGACTCAATAATATAATTGTTTAGAATTAATAAGAGTTCAGGGACAGTGTCAATTATTTTAATTAATAAGATATACTAATATAAATTATACTTAAAAATATTTTCATGGAAAATATTAATAATATTATATGTATTTCTTTAATAAAAGTAATTAAGTTAAGTTCTAATACTTGTTAACCGATTTTCTAGGGCTAGATATTGTAATAAAATTGTAGATTAAAATTATTTCTTTGATTAATATTAATGAAATTAATAATTAATAAAATTTTATTCTGCACTCAAAACCTAAGTTCAAAGAATCTTTTGATTATTTGTAGTATATTTAAAAGTTTAAATTTAATTATTAGACTCAGTCTTATTCATAAATTTTATTTAACCAAACTTGTAACAAATAAAGGCAGATTTAATTATAAAGAAATATTTAATTTAGTCATAAAAATATTTATTAATAATTATAATAGTTTACTGTGTAAAACCTCAACAATATTAATTGTATTAATTGAATGAATTGAATAAATAGAATAAAAATTATAATACTATTAATAAGTAAAAGTGTTTATATTAATTTTAAAAAGTATATTTATTAGGAAATTAAAATAACTTGAAATATAATTTGAATTATTTAAATGTTATTATAACTTTTTTTTTAATAGGTTCAAGTCTAAAAAAATATCTTAAGATTTTATTAAGGTTGATTGGAAAAACATATTACAGTGTTTTAAGATCTAGTGATTCAGTAAGATCTAGTAATTTAGTTAAGTCTAGTGAGATCTAGTAATTTAATTAAGTCTAGTTAGATCTGGTTATTAAATTATATATTTTGCAATTAAGTTTAATCCGAAAGAAGTACTATAACCTTGTGTAGATAATTGAAAGATAAAAATTTATTTGAAATACTAAGAAAAATTTACAAATTCTGAGGGTTAATAAAAGAAATCTAGGGAATAGAAAATGATTGAATATCTTGAAAATTTTAAATTTATAGTTGTATTATATTTATCATAAAGTTTATAAGGTTTGCACAATATAAAAGTTTTAGAAAACTATGAATTTTTAAACATTGTTATATGAAAAATTAAAATGTGTTAAAAAGCAATTTTATGAATCTATCAATGAATCTTTAAGTATGATGTAAAATATGGAAATAAAAAGTAAAATTTATAAACTCTTAATAACTTAGATTTAATTTTACATTATAAATTATAATTAATTGGGATTTATTGATAATTTAATAGATCTTTAATAGATAAATATACTTATACTATATTTAATATATGCTTTCTATATTTAAAATCTTGTATTAATTTGTTATCTATAAAATATACTAATGTTTTTCAAATATAGTTTTCAACTATCTTGAATTTATTTATTGAATCTGCTATTAAAACATATTTTAAAAAATTATTTATATTAATGATTTTATATATGCAGCTAGTATAAAAGTTTTAAAAGTGAAAGTTATCAAGACCTTCAAATGATTTGAAAAAGTAATAGAGAATTGAGGTTCAATATCTTAGGATAGACTAATTGTTAACATACATATTAATTTCAGCTTAAACCATTTTCTTTGTATGAAATTGGAGTCTTTTGATTCGAATTGCTTGATTTAATTAAGAAAAACTTTCAAAATTTGACTGAGGCGTTTGACAAATGTTGTGATAGTATTGTAGAGTTTTAATACAGATTTGAGTACCACAGATTGCAGTTTTTCATTACAGATTTTCAAAAAATTTTAAATTAAAAAAATATTCTTATAGTTAACAATTAATTTATGAGAAAGTTTTGGACGTGTCTTAAAATTGTTTTCCACTTTAAATTGGAGAATGAAATGGAAAGTACAAATAAACCTAACAATCTTCTAATATTATAATTAATTAGATAATGTTACCAGTTTTAATACTACATTCTAGTAAATATTATCGAATAAATATTTCTAAAAAAAACCGACGGTTTTATATTTTAAAATTTTTTAATAATAATTTTTAATATTTTCACAATTTATTAAAGAAAATTAATTCAAGAAGGGTTTTTCAGGGGTTAGTTGATGTTACATGAAGTTTAGGATAATTATGACGAAGCAGATAAGCTTCTTAAAGACACTAAGGACATTTTAATATAAATATGTAAATTACTGGTATTAAACTTGTATTTGTAAATGTAAATTACTGAACCCTACTACATGTATTTAATATATTATTAACTTTTAACACTTCTGTTAAAATTTTCACAAGAAAATTGTTTCACTATTTTTAAAGAAGTTTTTTTTTTTTTTAAGAAGAATCACTTAAATTTTGATCTAACTTAGTAATTAGTAATCTCATAGTAATAAGTGATTTTAATCTAACTTAGTAATTAATATTCTATTAAGATAATTAAGATTCTATTAAGAATTAAAAAAACAGTGTTTACTTACTTTTTTTTTTGGTGTAATTTCTTCTATTAAAAGAAAATTTTCCTCCTCCACTTTTTTTCTCACAATAAATGTAGTAAATTAACTATATCTGCTTTATGTTAAAAGTCTCCACTTCTGATGATTTAATAAAAAAAAAATCCGCCAGATTAGTATTTAATAAATATTATGTTCGTCATCTTCATCATCATAGTTTTTTTTTTTAATATGCCTTTGTGGCTGAATTTCTTGAATCTGTCTTTGTATCTTTTGAATCTTTTATTAGTAACAGGAGTTTTTACTTCTTCTCCTTATTCTTCTGGAAATCTTCAGCTTCGGCTTCGAAATTTCTGGGTTCAAATGTTGAATGAATCTTTACGTTTCAAAAAATTATTTATTTGTTACTCGATTCTTCAGATTAATTCGGTTCTTCAGATCAATTCGATTCTTTAGATTAACTCGAATCTTCAGATCAATTCGATTCTTCAGATCAATTCGAATCTTCAGATGAATTCAGTGCTTCAGATCAATTCGGTTCTTCAGATCAATTCGAATCTTCAGATTAATTCAGTTCTTCAGATCAATTTAGTTTTTTAGATCAATTCAGTTATTCAGATAAATGTGTTTTGTAAGGTTTCTTCTTCAGCTATCAAATGTAGTAAATTTGGTTTCCTTCTATGTAATTCTCAATTAATTGAATATATTTTGTACTCTTTGTATAATTTTGTTGATTTCTTGAATTTCAAAACAGCTCTATATCTTTTATTTTTATTTAAAAAATATATATGTGAGATTATTTTTAATTTTTAAGTAGATTATGTATTGAACTTCTTTATCACTTTTGTATTAAAAAAAAAAAAATTTGGATCACTTTTTATAGATCACTTTATATACGGTTTTAAATTCTTATTTTTTTTTTTTAATCTATTTTATTTTTTTAATAGATACTTGTAACTGTATAATTTTAATTAAAAAAATTTATAACTGTAAATTTACAAAAAAAAATAATTAAAAAATAAAACAAAATTATTTAATAATTGAATATTGTATTCTTTTAAGTTTTAATAATTCGAATTTATTGCACTTTTATCCAAAAAAACAAAAACAAATGTTGTAAAATTAATTAATATTTTTAATTAATTAATTTTTTTTAGTTAATTAATATTTTAAAATTATATTTTGTTCCTGTTTTAATTAATTTGTTTGTATTTTGTGCAGTTTTTCTTAAAATTATTTAAAAAAAAAAAACTGGAATAATTTTTTTAATTCTTTGAATTTTTTAATTATTAATTTTTTTTTTTGAATTTATAACAAATTATTTTCAAAAATAAATTAAATTGTAAAACAAAAATTTTTTTAAATCACGATTTGATTTTTTTTTTTTTAATTTAATAATAAGTATTTTTAAAATTAACAAAAATTTATTGAATTTTTAATTATAACAAAGTAATATTTAAATTAAATTATTAAATTTATAAAAAAAACTTAAAATCCACCATGTATCACTTAACTTAACTTAAAATAAAAACAATGTAAACTTTTTTAAAATTATTTTAATATTTTATTTTAATATATTAATTAAATATATTTTATATTTTAATATTTTTCCAATTTATTTGTGAATGTGTGTGTGTGTGTATGAAAAACTTATGTTATTATTTTTTAAAACATCCGTTTAATTTGATAAACAACGTGCAACTAAATTGCAATTTTTTTTGTTTTATTTACCACAATTTAGTCATCATCATCATTATTATAATCATTATCATCATTTTATAATAATAATCATTATTATGTTCTGTTTTTTGTTTTTTTTTTTTTTTCTACTACTAAAAAATATTTTGTTTGTTTTTTTTTTCTATTCTAGTTTTTTTTTTCCTTTTCTATTTCTGTTTTTTTCCTTTTCTATTTTTTTTTAAATATATATGTATGTATGTAAATAACTGTACATTACATTTAATGCAATTTTTGGTTCGGTTTTTTTTTTCTATTGAGCGCTCTAAAATGGGGAAAGAGTTAGTTGCAACACACAAATGTTAAAGTAAAGTAAAGTACAAAATAAAATCAAAAAAAAAAAAAAATCAAAAAAAAGGACTTAGAGTCCTTGTAATGCAATTTTTTTATTTATTTTGTACCGTTATTTTTTTTTTTTTATTTTTGATTTTATTTTGTATTTTGTTTCATTCTCACTATTTTCTATTTTATTTTTTGTGTTTTTTTTTTATAATAAAAGTATAAAATAGAAACTACTGTTATTTTGTGTTTTTTTTTAACCGTTATATTTTCATTCAATATATTGCATCATCAAACGCATTCATAACTGTTATTGTGTTTTTTCGGTTTTTTTTTGAATTTAAGTTGGTGTTTGATTTGTTTAGTTGTACGTTTGTTTTGTGTGTGAATAGAAGTGGGTTTTTTAAGTGGGGGGTTTTTTTAAATAACCAAAATAACAGTTAAATAACAGTTAGTTTTTTTTTTAAATAAAATTTTGGAAGAAAATAATAATAGATGATTTATTGAATTAAGAAATTAAAAAAAAAAAAACTCTTTCTATTATATACTTGATATTTTGATAATAATAGATATATATATATATATATACAGTGTGTTGTGTGTGTTCTATACTCCTGATGATGTTGATATTTATGTTGACTTTTTTTTTTGTTAAAAGCACGTTTCGACCGGCATTTCTATTTATTTTGTATTTTTTTTTTCTAGGATATTTGTCTATTTTTGTTGTTATATATATATGTATATATATATATATATATGTATGTATTTTCTATAGATATAAGATATCTTATGATTTTATTTTTTAAGATATTTTTTGAAATATTTATAGAAGATACTTTTTGAAATATTTATAGAAGATACTTTTTGAAATATCTGTAAGATACTTTTTTTTTAATAGATAATCCCCTAGTTTTTAAAATTTGAAATAACAGTTTAATTTGAAATATAAATTTCAAATTTGATGAAAATAATTAAAAAAATAAATACTAATAAACTAAATAAGTTAATAAATATTGTAGTTAATAAAAAATAACTCGTTTATAAAAGGAATATGCCCCTTATGTGTTATTTTAAGTTTTGAAATATTTTTAAATTAATCTTCACCTTTAAAAACTTTTTTTAAATTAGTTTTTTTTTTTTTAAATTATTTGATATATGTATATGTATTTGTTTTAAATTAAATTATAAAAATTTTCTTAGAAAAAATGATATTTTTTTATTTTTCAAAATTTTATTTTAAAATTTTATTTTAAAATTTGAATTTTTTAATTGAGATATCACTTTATAATTTTTTTAATTTTCTGTTATTTTGATAAATTTTTGGAAATTTTTTTTTAAATTTTTAATTTTGTATTTTTTTACTTAAATTTTTTTTTTTTTTTAATATTAAATTTTTATTTTTTTTTTATTTTATATTAATTTTAAATTTTTTTTTTTTAAATTTTGTATATTTGATAATTTATATACTTATTTATTAAATTTTAATATTTTATTTTAATTTATATTATTTTATTTTTTTGTTTTTTTTTTTTTCTAAGAGAATAATTTTTAATGTGTTGTTACTAGTCTGGCGGTTAGAAATCTTTTGGCTCTAAATATTATGATGCTATGTGTATTTTAGTTTTGTGTTATTTATCCTCTGTTTTCTGTTATTTTTATTTTACTTTTATTTTATTTATTTGCTATACATATATATATAGATATATACGTATTATTTTCCATTCCCGAAAATCATCATTCCCTTTTTATAAAAAAAAAAAATTTTCAATCATCCCCCAAATTATACACGAAAAAAACAGAAAAGAAAAATTGGGATGAAAAAGGCAATATACATTGAGAACAACAACAACGACAACAGCAACAACAGCAACAACAGCAACACAAAATAATAGAAAGAATTTATCCAAAAAAAAATATAAAAATAAAAAAAAATACATATAAAAATTATAATATACATAACAGACCAATACAAACATATAAAAAAAAAAAAAAAAAAAACAGAAACAAAACTATACTAGAGTCCTTTATTTTTTATGTTATTCCTAAAAATAGGAAAAAAAATATAAAAATAAAAAATAAAAAAAAATTTTTTTTTCTATACAATAACAAAAAAGCATTTTTTTTTTTTTTTTCGCTCCCTTTTAAAATTTTTTTTTTTTTTACAACCCGCTCTCTATTTTTTAATATCCTCTAGTTTTTCTTTTCTCTCTTTTGTCAAATACAAAAAAAAAATATATAAAAAAAAATTTCCAAAATATTATTTTTTTTTCCGTTATATTGAAAAAAAAAAAAAAAAATTTTTTTACATGAAAAATACAATTAAAAAAAAAATCAAAATACATGCATAGATAGATAGATAGATAATGTATAGTGGATTTTTCACTTACATATTATTATTATTATTATATATTTATCTCTCTACACTACAATCAAATATATATATATTTATATACAAAAAAACATAAATATATTTTCTAGTTATAAAAATTATCCTTCCTCTATTCGATAAAGTACAAAAAAAAAAAAAAAAACAAAATTTAACAGGCCTCACTCATATATTACATTATTTTTTTAAAAATTTCATTTCGTCCTTTTTTTTTTTTAATATGAAAATAAAAATATATAACAATTTTTTATTTTACTTTGTTACTCATTCATATTTTTTTTTCTCTATATATATTTTTTACATAAATATTGTATATCCATACATACATACATTCATACATAACTGCATATAATATGTTACATAAAAAACTACTAAAAACAAAAAAAAAATTAAAAAAAGACTTTTACACATATTATTAATGTCAGGATAACGAAGAACATTAAAAAGGTATATTTAATATAAAAAATCCTTTTTGAAATATATATAGATATGTATAACCTACAATACACACACACATATAAAAAAAATTTTTTTTTAAAATAATAAACATTTCACATACAAATTAGTTACATTATAACTTTTAAACATTTTCATACACACGAAATTCAAAAGTTTGATTGAAAATATGAAATCTGTTATTTTTTTTTTCTAACATTTTCGCGTAACAGTTTTTTTTTTTTTTTTACTCAATTTAATGAGAGAATTTTTTTTTAAAATAATTTAATATTACAACAACAACAAATCTTTTACTAAGATGTTATAATTTTTTTCTAATACTTACCTATTTTAAATCTTATTTACATTCTGTACGGTGGTACAGTTCATCTCTTTTAAAATTGAGTTTAGAATTTGTTGTTTTTATTATTGTTACTGTTATGTAGTTGTTGTTGTAACTATATAAATTTTTAAAATCTCGCGCTCTTTTATAGAATTTCATAGAAATTTTCTTGTAATATTATTCTGTTATTTTTTTATTATATCATACCGCGTGTTATTTTTTCACTAATACATACAAACTATAGATATTGTATTATTATAAATTACAATAAAGTTTAAATTTTTATTTTAGAAAAATTTTTATTATAACAGAAAATTTTTGGAAAAAAATATATATGGAAAAAAAGAACAACAAATACAAATAAAAAAGGAAAAATTTTTGAAAATTTAATAGCATATACACCAATCATACTATGGATATAAGAATTTCTAAAATAAAAAAAGATTAAAAAATCTAAAGATACAAAAACAGAATGTAGCTATGAAATAAATGAGAGAGAGAGAGAGAAATATTATAATTTTAGTTTTTCTTTTGTTATACACACTAATACATACATACATACATATATATATAGCAAAATTTAGTTAAAATTAATTTGAAGAATATTTTATAATAGTAACAACAACAACAACAACAACAATAACAACAACAGAGTTAAATAATAATTTGCAATAGTATAATGATAATGAACAATAATAACAACAATAAAGAAGTCAAAAAAATGAGAATAAGAAAAAAAAGGATTCATTCATTCATATAACGGTAAACAGAAGGAATAACTGTTGTTATTATTTTTTTTTTTGATTTTTTTTTTTGATTCTTGTACTAAACAAATCATTATTTTCTCTCAATTTTTTTTTTTTTTTTGTATTTTTAGATAAAGACAATGTATACTTATATATGTAATATGTATATATATAATATATGTATGTGTATATAAGAGGAAAATTGTTTTGTTATTTTATATATTAGATATTAGAAATTTTTTTTTTAATATAACTGTTATTGTTATTGTAATTGTTATTACTGCGAGAAATTTTTTTTAAAAAAAAAAAAGAAGAATAATAAGGATAACAAAATAGTCATTTAAATTGGTTGTATAGTTCATCCATTTTTGTTGTTGTTGTTTGGATTTTCTCAATTTACTTTTTTTTATTTATTAGGTATTTGAATTAATTTAGAGATCTAAAATTCTATTTGGGTGGTTATTTTGGTTGTTGTTGGTGTTATTGTTTAAAATTGAAGAAATTTTTTTTTTTAAATAGTAGTTATATTTTATTTATTGTTGTTGTTAGTTTTTTAATTTAAAAAAAAAAAATGTTATAAAATTTTTTTGAAATGTTAAATGTTATTTTTTTATTTTTTAGAAGAGATTTTGATTTTTTTTTTTTTTTTTTTTTTTTTTTTTTTTTTTTCTTTATTAACAATTGATAAAAATTAATATTATACATAAATGTTACAATTAGAATTTAATTTGACCTTTGCCGAAGCAATCTGGTCGTATAGAATTTTACAATATTAAAGTATAATTTATTAATAGATAATAAGGTATAATTATTGTTTTTTTTCTTTTTTTTTTTTTTTTTTTTGTTTGGATCATAAAATATTTAAAATAATTCATATTATAATTAGGAACCAAGATCTAGTTAATATTTTTTTTTTATTTTTTCTTTATTTTTTTTGACATATTATGTAAACATCAACTATAAAAAATAATTTTTTTTTTTTTTTTTTTTTATTTTTATTTATTATTATTACTTTATTATTTACTTAAATTGCGATAATTTTCAAAGATCTTCTTATAATTTTATTTTTGTTTTGTTTTAATAACCTGTTTTGATTTTTTTTTTCTTTATCACTTTTTAACTTCAAGCCCTTGCTAATATAATGTTATGAAAGTACTTAAACAATTGAAATTCCGTTTGTAATACCTAATTAAAATGTGTATTAAAACTAAGTATGTTTAAATTGTATAAACGCATGTAAATTTAATTTTATTGAAAATTTATTTTAAACTTTTACTCAAGGATTGGTTATAAATTTTTTTTCAAAAATATGTTTGTCTATTTTTATTTCTTTGGTATTTTTACACTTCTAAGGAATATAAAGCACATGGACTATAGTATGCTAAGCTCTTATTTCATGCAATTATAATTTTCATTAAGATTGACTTGTATTGACAATAGCTATCTATACAATATAAATATATCTAAAATATCTATAAATATATCTATACAATTTAAACTACTCCTTTTGAAAAATGGTTAAATGCGGTTTTAATAAAGACCTCTAGTCAATGTTAAGACAGCTGTATTAAAATCTATTACCTACTGCTCTACTAATCTACTATTAAGTCAGATTTTTATTCTGAATGATCAGATTTTTATTCTGAAGGACATTTATGCGCATCATTTCCTAATAAATTTAACTCAACCTCATTATATGTTGGAAATCTTTAAAATTGCGAACTCCGAAATAATAGGAACTCTTTTATAAGTTGTTTGAACCTCCAAATTGTGAACCACATATGCTTTCCCAATACTTATGATTACTATACAAAAAGTACAAGAAAGAAATCATCTTGTTCCTTGTGGATTTCCCATTCAACACATGGTACACAATTTACGATTGGACTTTCCACTTTCAATTCTTGAAGGATATTTGATGTCTAATTCTTACTCTTAATACTCTTAATCATTACACTGCGTGGTTATCCCATTCAAACAAAATAATTTAATTATTTTAATACATACTATTTTATATAACTTTTATATTCATTCATTTTTAATATATAAATTTTTAAATTGTCTTAAATTTTAAAACAAATCGTCTAAAATAATCAATAGTTTTTAATTTAATTAATTTAAAAAAAAAAAAAAAAAAAAAAATATATCTAATAAAATAACCAGTAAAATTACAACCAAACAAACATATATATATAACATAACTTAACTTAAAAATCAAATCAACAAAATTGTATTCAACACATTGTTAAAAAAAAAAGCATGATATATTTTTATACTTAATAACATTTTCTAATAAAAATTATATTCAATTCAAATCTATGTGTTTGATATATAAAATATATCACAAGTCACAAAACAATTTTCTAATCAAATTTTGTATTTCTATCATAAAAATGTATTCATCATATACTCTTATACTCTTTCATATAATATATCTGACACAATTACTTATTTACCGTTTAACATATCATATAAATTGAGTGTCATCATTGAGAGTAAAAAAAGTTTCATGTAACCGGCATTTTTTAAGTTTAATATTCTAATATCTAACGATAGAATTTTTATTGCATTTGAATTTCAAAATATCTCTATCATGTTAGAATCATGTTCTGTTATGATATAAGCTCTAGAGTAAATTCAAAATATTGTTGATAGAATTTTTTTTTTAATAGAAAATTGAAATTTTCTGAAAAATCCTTGAATATAAAAAAAATGTATATATATGTATGTATTTTCTTTTTTGAAAAGAAAAACAACGTGAGAGAGAAAAATGAAAATTGTATATATAAAATAGAGAGATGAAATTTACAATGCGAGAAAGAGAGTTCCATTATTAGTTGTATTATTGTGTTGTGTTTGTGTCACATTGTAACTTATGACTTATGAGTAAAGAAAATTGCATGATACTATGATAGTGGAAATTTATTTATTTTTATTACATTTAATTGTTACATTACAGATTACAGAAATTGTATGTTTTTTTTTGTAGAGTTCTATATGAGAGATATTATGTTATTAGAAAAATGTGTATCGTAGTGTTCTGTAATCTGTATGAGAGAAAAACAATATGATGAAATAAATTTTAAAAGTTGCGAGAGCAAAAATGTAAAAATAAAATGTTAAAAAAAGAATTAAAAATAAAAAAAATGTGTTAAAATATAATATAATGTTATGTTAGTGGTGGTTGTTGTTGTTGTTATTGTAAACTTGTATATTTTGTATAAGATGATGTCGATGGTGATTTTTTAACCCACTATAGAGAAATTAAAAAAAAATTGTTTTTGTATTTTTTTTTATTTTCATTTTTTTTACAATTTTGAAGGGCAAAAAAATTATTATGTAAATAAGGGGATGATTTTTTTTTTGTTTTTGTTTTTTTTTTTTTTTTATTGTATACCTTTTGTAACAAGATTTCTGTTATTTAGAAGAGAATAATCAGTTTTTTAAAATAAAATAAAAACAATAAAAACAAAAAAAATAGAAAAAATTTTTAAAATAAAAAATAGAACAAAAAAAATCGTGTATATGTATGCACATACATATATATAATGATTATATATAGTACCTATGTATGTATGTATATAACGGTAAAAAAAAAAATAGTCCTTTTTAATGGGGAGAAAATAATTTTTATGTTACTTTTAATTACTAAAAAAAAACACAACAACAACAACAAATTTGTGAAAATAAAAAAAAAAAATGAAAACATTGAGAGTGAAATCAGCTGAGAGAAGCATGGCTTTTATTATAGTATGTATAAAATATAAAAGGATAAAATATATGAAAACATGCATACGATATAAACGCACCACGAGACAGAGACAAAATATTTCGTATATAGTTCGGTATATATATATGTATATATATAAATGTCATTCGTTGATTCGTTTTCTGCCGCCGTTTTATAGTTAGTTTTTGAATTTCGAATATTTTGTTGTTGTTATTGTTGTTGTTGTAAAAAAAAAAGAGGGTAACTGTAACTATAGTATTTTTTTTTTTTGGATTTTATTGAGAGGACAGCATCTCATCTCTCTTTTGATATAATAATATAATAAATATATTACATATTTAAGGCATATATTTTTTTCAGAGAGTAGAAGGGGAGGGGGTGGTGATTTTTATTTGATATATTTTTTTTAAAAATATATATATCTATTTTTTTGTTGTTGTTGTAACTGGTGGGATGAAAATACATTTTTTACAGTTATAATAGTAATCAAGTAGTGGTAAGGTGAGAGATGAGAATTAAATGAAAAATAAAAAATGTGTTGGATTACTTTTTTTTTTTTTGATTTTTTTGGAAACTAAAAAAAAATGGAGTTTTTTTAATTTATTTTTTTTGTTTTTTTTAAGGGGAATATTAGACCGTTATTGTAATAAAAATAATAATAAATATTTTTTTATTTCAGTTATACTCTCGATAGATGAAATCTAATAATAATGATGATATAAATTAAAATGAAGGGGAAATGTGTGTGTAGTTTTTTTTTTTTTAAATGTTTAGTTGTGTTGTTTTTTATTTTTATTTTTTTTTTTTTTTTTCTAGTGTTTTGAATATGGAAATTTTTTTTATAATTGCTGTTGTTGTTGTTGTTTTGTGTATATTGTTTTGTATTAGCGACAAAGTGAATATAGTGATTGAATTGAATTGCGAAAAGGGTGGTGGGAGGGGAAGATAGGGGGCAAGGGATGGTTGATTCTATGTGTAATAGAGAGTAAAATAATAATAAAAAGGGGTGAGAAAATATATATATATATAAATTTTTTTAAAAAATTTTATTTTTTATTTTTTTTTTTAGTTGTACATATATATATATATATATATATATATTAATTTATTTATGTATATATGTTGCATTTAGGTACATATTATATTCCTATATGTATGTATATATATATATATATATATAGTGCGCATAGTAGATAAAATAGATTTTATATGAGTAGTTATGATACTAAAAAAAAAAAAAGAAAAAGGCAATAGAAAATGATAAAAAAAAAATAAAAAAAAAAAACAACAAATTAAAAATGAAGTAAATGCTTGTTATTAAATTTTGTTTAGGAATGAGTAAAATTACTTATAATTTTTTTTTTTTTTGGAAATATACAAGGATTTTTTTTTTTTGTTAATTTTCGTCCTTTGAATTCGGGAGAATTTTTTTTTTTTTTTTTTGAAATATAAAGGAATAAAATAAAATAATTTTTAAAAAAAGTATAGAGTTGAAATAGAAAATGATAATGATGGAAAATATATATAAAGTTAGAAATCAGAAGAAGTAGAATAATATGGAAGTAAAAAAGAGATGCGATAATAATATTAGTGGAAGGAGGTAGGTGGTTGGTGGTAATGGTGGTGGTGGGGGTGGTGATAATAATGTGGATGATGGTGGTATTGATAGTGGTAGTATAATTATATGATGGTAATGGTGGAAATAAAATTCTAAAAATATAAAATAAATGTTTAGTAATAGAAAATATATTGTAAATTAAAATGAGAAAATTGTTAAAGAAGGGGGTGGTGGGTGGAAATGGCGGGTGATGTTGAGAGATAAGAGGTGGGAGATGAGGGATGCCAGTTAAAAAAAAATTTAATAAAGTGATTTCTAATAGGATGAGTTTTGAGTTTTAGGAGGAAGAAGGAAGAAGGATGAAAGATGAAGTGCAGTGTAAGGAGAGCAGGGTATTTAGTTTAAAAAACTATTTATATTTATTAATATAAGTTTTTTTAATTTAAATTCGATTGTAGTTTGGGTGAATTGTTTTAATTGTATTGTAGTTGTAATTATTATGTAAATAGAGATGGGTGTAGTTGTATAGAAGCATCCTTTTTTTTAAAAACATTTTTTGAAAAAAAACACCATGCGTTTAAACCGTTTTTTAAAAATTATAATATTTTTTGGAGTATTTGGTTATTTTTGTAAAAGTTGTTCTAAGCATTGGGTGCATCACCTTTTTGATTACTAATTTTATATTATTTTATTATTTTTAATTTAAAATTCAAATATTTTTTTTTAAATTAGTAAAAGATGATATGAACGACAATCATACGATGCGATTTTTCAATAATAAACTTTAAAAAAAAACAACAAAACAATAAAAAACAATAAAAATCAAAAGAAAAAGGAAGAGCATTGAAAACAGGATCAAAATTTCAAATATGTAAAAATAATTATATACGAATTCTATAAGTAAGTACATATTATTATTGTATTTCAGTTTTTTTTATTTTGCATTTTTATTCTTTCCAAAAAAATAAAAACAGCAAAAAACAAAAAAAAAAAAAATTGCACAATGAAAAAAAAAAAGTAACGAAAAAATCCACGAAATAAAAGGGGTGATTTTGAATGTAAAAATTATTAGAAATTTTTTTTTTGAATAAATAGTTAAAAAAAAAAGAGTAATAGTGTTTAGAGAGTACAAATTTTTTTTTTTTTAAATTCATTTAAAAAAAAATCCTAAAATGTCTGTGTATAAATCTCTTTGTGTGTGAGTGTGTACATAAATTTTTTTTAAAATTTTTTAATAATAAAAAGGAAGAACTACAAAATTTTTATAATAAAAAAAATTTTTTTTAATTTTTTTTTTGAAAGGGCATTGAAAAACTTTTTTTTTGGGAAGAATGTAAAAGATTCACAGATGGATGATGAATAGCGAGCGATGAATAGAAGAATAGAAAACTGGGTGTTGGATGATGGTTTGGTATAATGATGGTATATAGTGATGGTGATGGTAGTGTGGTGTGGTGCGGTGGTGTATACTAATAATAAATTAAAATTGTAAAACAAGTTACAATGTATGTACTAGAAATATTACCAGATGATGATGATGATATTGATTATGAAAATATAATAGTTTGAGATGATGGTATATATATATATCTACTTGTTCTTTATTATGCTTCTATACTACTATTGCAATGTTATTATAATATATGTATATATATATATAATTAAATGTATATATATATATATATAATATAGGTATGTCAGTATATAAAAGCATTTAAGTAAGTTATGATGTTAATATTATGTAAATGAGATTTATATAAACTATATAAAGAAAACGCGACAGAAGATGATAAGGATGATGATGATGGAGTGAAAAGGGGACGCATTAAATAAAAGCATTTAATAAAGGAATGAAGAAGTTTTTAAAAAAAAAAACGGATAAAATAGAAAAAACAAAACAAAACAATATAAATTTTATTTTTTTATTGTTATTATTATTATTATTTTTAGATTGGGGAGATTTAACTTGTTTCTGTTTTGTATAGTTTTCTATTTTTTGATTATATAATGATCATATTGTTCGTTTTTTAATTTTGTTTTTTTTTTTTATATAATTTTTGTTTTTATTTTTATTTTAATTTTTTTTTTTATTTTTTTTTTATTTTTTATTTTTAGAAAATCGATAAAAAAATTATATAATGAGAAAAAATTTAGTGTAATTTGTTTTTTTTGTAACTTGTTATATAGTTTTATTTTGTTGTTATATACATTGTAATGTTTCCTATATATATATATATACCTATGTATTTTGTAGTAGAGTTAGTTTTTTATTTTGTTTTTTAATTTCTATTATTGTATTAGTTTTTTTTTTAATTGTATTAGATGATTACAAAAAAAAAATCAGGGAAAATTAAAAAAAAAAAAAAAAAAAAAAAATTAAACAAATATGTGCGGATATTAAAAAAAAAAAAAAAACATAATTTTACATAAATTGAAATTGACAAACAAACAAACGACAAAAAAAAAAAAATAGAGGGTGAAATTATATTTGATGAAAATTTATAGTAGATTATTATATTTTGTGTATAATTTTGTGTTTAAAATAGTAAAAAGTCTTTAATTAAAAATATGAAATTATAAAAATTTTAAAAATGATGATTTTTTTGGTAAAAAAATTTTATTTAAAATATTTTTGTAATATAGGGTTTAGAAATGTTATTCTCGGTTGCATTGTCATAAATTGTGTATACTGTAGGACTTTAAAGATTTTTTTTGGAATTGCAGCTTTAAATTTTGTTATAGTAAATAATATAATAACTGTGTTTTTTTTTTTTTTTTTTTTATTCCTTCTCCTTTAAGGAGTATAGGGCATTCACCAAGTTTATTTTAAACTAGGCTTCAGTTTCTTTAATCATAATATTCACTAAGCCGTTGATTACAATTACGGCTGTAGCTATTGTATAAGGTTATGAAATATCGAGACAGTATTTTAACATCAGTATTATAATCTATCTTTCACAAGAATTATTTATATATTACGATATAAACTATTACGATATAATTATACAGTTTTACGATATTTTTTTATTAGATATGATCTGACCGGGGTTTGAACCCGAGACCTTCCACATGAAAGGCGGCGTCTTTACCACTACGCCATTGGTCAGATACCATTACATGAATTCCATTACAATAACTGTGTAATGGAATTCAATTCTTGAATGTTTTGTTTTTTTTTTAAATGATAACTGGTTTAACTGTTAGGGTAAAGGTGAAAATTCAATAAACCCTTTGTTTACTTCGTATGCCTATTTTTGCAGATGCAGAAAAGCAAGCATGTGTGGTGCAAATGTGGGGTGCTTTTATGTACAAATAAATTATTTCTATTAATTTATAAGTAATATTATTTATTTTGTTTGTGTTATATATTATATTTTTTTTTACTTATATTTGGTTACGAAGGCGCGATTTTTAAATATTTTCAATATTTTATGACCTTTGATTTGCGAAAGTTGGTTTTCATTTGCAAAAGATTGGTTTTGATTTGCAAAAGGTTGGTTTTGACTTGCAAAAGGTTGGTTATTGAGTGAAAAACCTGTATTAACCGGCTTTTAACAATTACGAATTAATTTTCATATTTTTTTTAAATGATAGATATTCAATACGTGTGCCCGCCATTCTTAATATTTTTCTGAAAATTTTTAAATTTTCATTCATAATTTCCAATCTATATTGAATTACTTATCTTTCTTCCTTGAATTTCGAGGTGCAGGGAGATATTAGTATTATAATAATTTTAAATTTGAAATTGAGGTTATTATTGTATCTGTCAGTAATATTATTCATCTAAATAAATCTTTATATTTATATGATGAATTATTGCTAAACTGGGCGAATAGTCACAGCTAGAGTCGTGTTCGAAAACAGATAATATTTACTGGGACTCGAACGTTGGCTTCTCGACCGAAAGGTCCGTATTCTAACCGATGTACTATGTACTAGGTCCGTATTCTAATCGATGCCTTCTCAAAAATTATTCGCAATCGGTAATTAATATTCTAGATATAATTTCACATTAAAAATAAAAACAAAAATATGAAAGAATATAAAAAATGGTTTAATTATTTTTTTTTTGAACTATAGGTCAAAGGGTATAATAAATTTGCCATTATGTTTGTGACGCAGGGAAGAGAGGGGGGTAGATATAGACTCAAGTGTATGGATCGGATCAGAATCGAAAAGTAAATTTATTTAGCTATGTATGTCCGTCTGTCCGTCCGTCACTACGATAACTCAAAAACTAAAGGAGCTAGGATCTTGAAATTTTCGCAAATTCGTTTTTTTGCAAGAGCCGTCATCGCTATTTAAATCCAGCCATTTTGGTTCATGGGTTCGGGTAGCTGCCATACAACTTCTTTTTTTATATGAGCATTTCAATACAAATAATAAAGCTGGTATGTTTGAAGTTTTGCCAAAAGTAATTAACCGGATGATACAATGTTTATATTACTGTCATACGAGTATCCCAAAATTGACACAGTCTACTCTACTAAACTCTTCCTCGTTTTATATGAAATCCCTCAATCCTCCAAAACAAAATAATTGAAAAAAGTGAAAGAACCTCTCAAAAATTTGAAATGTAATAAAGATTGGTTAAAAATAATATATTTTAATATCGGAGTTTGCTGCCCCTGAACCGCTAATGAAATAATTGAAACTAGATTTTACTTCCAACACTACCATCAAAAGAATTAATTAAGAATTTAGCATACCTATTTCATACAAAAAATAATCTTATCTAATTCAGAATCTAGCACAAACATAAATATGAATATTCTGGATAAACGAAAAAGCCTCATTTTCAATATAAATTTTAAATCTATTTTTAATCAAAATCTCTAACATATCTATAAATAAACTTTCTGGAAAACGAGATTATCCTGATTTCGAATGTACCTCTAGAAGCACCTTTAATCCCATCTAAAATCCAATTCTAAAACCCCTACTATTTTACTGATTTTTTTTTGCTTTGTGTAAATGAATTGAAGCTTTATGTAGTATATTGTTATTTATGTTTTCTTAGTAGATAATATTTTAAAAGAATTGGGGAATTATTTCATTTTAAATTTGCTGGTTATTTCACTTTATTTCGGGTGTTGTTTCATAATGCATTTGGGGTGCTATTTCAGAATGAAATAATCCCGAATTTTTTGAGGTATACTCTTTTTTTTGGGGATTATTTTTTGTGGGGCTATTATTATCTTCCGATAGGCAACTAATTTATAAACTACAACTAGAAACATTACCACTATCAATCTGCAGCATTTTAAATACTTATACATTTAAGAATAATAAATTCACATTTTCTATATTTTTATATTCCTATACAAGTTTAAAATACAATTGATTAATTTTAAAAAAAAATTTATAATATGGACTATAAATGGGTACCAAACTAATTAAAATTAATTAAAAAATATTTACGCTCGTTTATTAAAATGTTATACTTGTGTATAAAATATAATTTGGTTTTCAAGGTTATAGCAAAACATCAAATGTATAAAATATATAAATATAGTTTAAAAGTGATTATTTATTTATAAATGTTGCAAAAAAAAATTAGGTTAAAAAATTAATAACAAAAAATTAATTTGGTAAAATTAATAAAAATCTGTAACATTGAATTTATCTGAAAATATTTTAATAATTGTAAAGAAAGTTGTAATTCGAATCCATGGATAATAATACATACATGGGGACACAAAAAAGGTTTATTTATGCATTTATTACCCTTTTTTTTTTTTTTCGTCCTTTCACTCCACGAAAAAGCATAGGGCTTCCATTTGACATCTCCATCTCACCCGGTTTCCTGCTGATGTTTTTTCCATTCTCCCAAGTGAGGTTGCACTGATTGCGCTCGTTTATTATGGTGGTCCTCCAGGTGTTATTTGGACGCCCCGCGTGTTCTGCTTCTTTTTTCTTAGCGTGTGGCCTATCCACCTCTATTTCTTCTTTCTTAATTGCCTCAGTATGAGTTCCTCTCCTGTAAGTCTCCATAGGTCTTCGTTGCTTATTCTGCTAGGCCAGAATATTCTACAGATTATGCGCAGACAGCGGTTAGTAAAGACTTGTAAACTTCTGGGACGATATTCTTGGATATCATCCATGTTTTTGCTTCCATATATTAGTACGGTCCTTTACGCAAGCGTTGAAGATACTTACTTTTATTTTCTTGGAGATTTTGGGTGTTTCCTCCATACTGGGTACAAACCGTCCGAATGATTGCCCTTGCTTTGCTAAGTCTGTTGTCCACATCTGCCTTCGCACCACCATCATTAGTCATTATGCTACCGAGATAGTTGAAATTGATTAACATATTCGACTGGTTGCGTTTTTCAGCATGATGAGTTGGTTGTTGGTGCTGTTGATTTTCATCGCCTTAGTTTTCGCAGCTGTTAATTTCAAGGCCTGCGGTAAGTGCTAGTCTTCCCAGTTGTTCCAGTTTGGGACTGCATATCGCTGCACTTCTTTGCTAGAAAGTACTATGTCATCTGCATAGTCCTAGATCTTCTAAGTGGCTAGTGAAGCTCCATGTAATGCCTCTTTTTTTGCTTACAGACTTCGGACATTATACTATCTTAGACGATTGTGAATAGCAATGGTGATAGTGGACATCGCTATTTTGACGGCCGATATTAGTTTTGGAAGGGGCTTACTGATGTTTCTGTTGTGAGTGGACCGCTTGTTTCGGAGTTTTTCGTACAGCTCTCTTATGATCCGAATTATCTTACATAGTACACCTTTCACTTTAATACTCTCCATATGGCAAACTCTTTTCACAGTGTCGAAGGCTTTTCTTAAAAGTTCAATAGCAGGTAAAGGGAGTCGGCCATTCGATCGATTGCTCGATGATAATTCTTGGTGTGTTTTAATTGGTCTACACAGCAAACTGCTTGCTCGTCGTGTAACCGTGGTTCGATTTTTTTCTTGGATTCTCCCTTGTATTATAGTTGCTATGATTTTTGTACACTGTGTTGAGGAGAGTGATATCACGTCAATTATTGCAAATCTTTGAGGTTGCTTTATTACCCCTTACGATCATATTAAATGTAAAAATTCGTTTCAATTAATTTTTTATACAGGTCTTATAGCCTACAATAAACCTGTAATATCTATTAAAAAAATTGAAAGTATCTGTGATTAAGTGTTTTATGTACATTACCAATTATCCGCAAGGTTTACATACGGAAATCCAACTTATATCCGTTATATTGTTTTTTGATTTATATTATATAAGAGAGTTGCCAGGTAAATTGGAGATTAACTAAAACAACGTATTTTTTGATAAGTTGTAAATTATCAAAAGGAACCAAATTCATCAAAGGCAAGATAGAATCATGTTTTCACATTTGAGTGGTTTTTATAATAAATGAGTTTACCATAAACAATTGTAAACCACCTCGGAGTTTTCCATAGTATAGCATTGAGCCCTTGAAGCCTTTTTTGGTATTTCGTTGGAATTGTTTTGAGAGGTGGGCATTATTGGATTTTTAATTCAATATAGAAACAAAATGTATCATTGCCTACAAGGTTCCTATAGAGGAAGAGTAACATCCCAATATTTTTGATGGGCATTAAAATGGAGCAACGATTGCCCAAAACTATGGTACTCAATTAAGCTTAAAGTACATTTCGGACACACTTTGGACAGCTGATCTCTTTGCAAAAAATTAAGCTTTATAAATTAGAAAAAGAAAAATCCCAAACATTTTAGAAGCATTTCTTTTTTTTGGTGGATCAAAAAATTAAAGAATGTATTAAAAAGTTGTACAGAGTGTAATTCAATTTTAAGAATATTTTAAGAATTATATTACAAATTAAAAAATTGCTCGAATATGTTAAAAAGCTTCTTCTACCTAGGTAGCACATTAACAATAAATGGAGGTATAGATGGACGATGTCAAGAAACAGACTACGTAGAGACAAAGCTGCTTTTGGTTAATTTAATTCGGCCATAGAAAAGTGGCCAAATAACAGGGAAAAACTAAGCTTAGAGTATTCAAACTATGTGTAAATGTCAAACACTTCTCTATGGCTGATTCAAATTCCAAAGAATCATATGTAGAATATTCTGCCCCCAACAGCATCAGTAATAGGGGACTTATGGCAGCTAACAGGCTAAGTTTAATATGAGCCAAAATCAAGCGCAGAGAATGGAGGTGAAGGCCACCTTCTGCAAGAAAAACAACATACTAACATAACAAGAATGGCCCTAGAATGAAAACTCTTAAGGTAGTGAAAGGTGCGATCGAAACTAACAACACCTGGCGTCCAAGCAGTTTACGGCTGAACTAGCGAGAAAACGGGGAAAACTTGGGACGATATCAAATTATTGGAGAAACGATCGAGTTTCAATAGAAGAGGCAAGTAAAACTCCCTTATGCTCCCACTATGAGTAACAGAAAAAAAATAAAAAAAAACTAAATTACGTATTAATAAGTTAACGGTAAAAACCCCACAAAAATAAGGAATTGGACGATTCATATACATTTAGAAGAGATTCATCAACATTGAATTAAGAATAAAAATTTTTATACATGGTAAAAAAAAAGTTCTAAAAATTAAAATAAAAAAGTATGCGTTTAATTATAAATTAATTATAACCACAAAAAAACATTTTCAATTATAAATTTTTAAAAAATATTTAAAAAAAATAAAATCACAAATTAGAATTAAAAAAAAACAAAAAAAAAAATATACACATATATGTACATATATATATATAATAATCAATTTTCATTAATTTGAAGTGTTTCATTTTTTATTTTGCTACATTTTTTTTATTTTAATTTTTTATTTTTTTTCTAAAAATTCTATCTTTTATACATATGATACATATATAAATAAATATATATATATAAAGGTATATATGTATATATCAATGCATATATGTGATCATACTAAATTTAAAAATAAAAAAAACAAATTTTTTGTTTTTTTTTCTAACTTCACTTGAATTTCGCTTTCTATAATATATATATATATATTATATATATATATATATATATGTATGTAAACACCTAACTCATTAATTTACTACTATATATTATATACCCTTCCTATTAAATTTTTTCCTATTAATTTATATTTTTATTTATTTATTTTTTTTTTTTAATTTATAGATGTATGTTTTTTTATTTTTAAGGGACATGTATATATATATGTATATATATACATATAAAACATAGTCTATAGATTATAAATTATATTTTAAAACATTTCTACACACTCCATATATATATATATATATCATATTTCATATATTATATATAGGCGCAAGTAATAATAATTATAATCTATATATACTTATATGTATATATATATATATATTTATATATATATATATTTTTAAAACCTAAAATATAAAAAAAAAATCCCTATCTATTCACAGCTCCAAAAAAAAAAAAAAACCAAAAAAAAAAATCAGGACCGCCCATTTTTTATATTCTCTAATTTTTTTTTATTTTTTTTTTTTTTTTTTTTACAAAAAAACCCATTTTTTTATACCGTTATTTTTTTTTTAATTTCTCTCTATTCATTGTTAACGGGGATAGAAATCGCTTTTTTATTATTTTTTTTTACCAATTTCTAACATCACCACAAAAAAATAAATTAAAAAAATAAAAAAAAAAAAAAAAAAACAAAAACTGTCGCACTAAAAAAAACTTCCATCCTTTTTTGTTTTTTGTAATTTTTTTTTTTTTTTAGTTGAAAAAAAAAAAAATGGTTGTTAAAAATAAAAAAAAAAAAAAAAGACTCTCTCCTTTCGTGTTTACTACTGCTGTTGCTGCTGCTGCTGATGCTGATGATATTTTTTTTTGCCGAACTTTTGTCTCAATGTTTTTTTTTGTTTTTTTTTTTTTTTGTTATTGTTTTTTTTTTTTGGTTTTGATTACTCTGTTGTTGTGTTTTGTCCCTTGTTGTTTGTCCCTTGTTGTTTGTCGTTTTTTGTTGTTTGTTTTTGGTTATTATTGAAGTGTAAAAGCTCCCAAAAAATACAAAAAAAAAATTTTGTATTTTTTTTTTAACTTTCACTATGAAAAAAAAAAAAAAAAAGGATACAATCAGGATCATGAGAAAGAGGTGACAGAATACTAGAGGGGTATATACATTTCATTTTTTTTTTTATTTTATTTTTGTGTATTATTTTTTAATTTTATTTTTGTCATTTAATTTGTACATTAATATATTTTTATTATTATATACAATGTATTTTATATATATTTATTTTACATATATATATATATTGCATGTTTGAATAGAATGTAAACACATATATAAAAATGTATATGAAAATACAATAAAGTAATTGAAGGATATGTGAGATAGAATATATTACATATATATATAGATTTTATTATCTATGTTTTTATGTAGAAGGTTAGTGAGCAGGGGGGGGAGGGTAGTATTATTTGCTCATGTATAAAAAAAAAAAAAAAAATATATAAAATTTAAAAATTTACAAATATAAAAAAAAATTTCTAAACTAAATTATAAAAAAAAATTTGTCACAGTACAAACTATAGGATATACTAATTAATGCATTAAAAATATAAACGCTGATAATCATAAGCTATTTAGTTTTATCTGTCAATTTGATTAATGCGATTCGTAATAATAATAAAAAGTGATTTTAGTTTTATCACTAATCAACTATTTTTTATCGTTACAACTGAATACTATGAGATGAATTATATTGTGAATTAAAAATTTTATACAGTTTTTTGCAAACCATTATCAATATTCAGGTATTTGTTAAAAGTTTCCATAAAATTAGGAAACGTATAAATATGATTTTTTTCT
>OY720441.1:332002545-332044681 GCA_963082915.1 Dolichopus griseipennis | reverse complement strand
TTAAACCCTTTCACGGACACCATTTTTTTATTACTGGTTCTCTGTAGGACACATGCTGTATCTTCCTTATTTTACAAGATAGAAAAATTCTGTAAACAGCAAATTGTTGGAAATTGAAAAAGAAATTGAAACTAGTACATAAAAATGGGGCTTAATTTTTGGCGTTTCATTTGCGTCATGATCGTTTTTTAGTGCATTTGATTGATGTACTAACTCATGACGCGAAAAGGACGTCATGACTGCTATACACTAGAATCTATTTCATTGTAGCTTGAATCGGATTCCACTTCGGCAAACAATTTTTTCTATTAATTCTTTTTTGTTTTTTCGTATGACATTTTCTAAGAGTTTAAAAAATACAATAAAAAGATAACACATAAAAAAATTTACAATACACAAAATCCAAAAAAAATTCTTTGTTTTAAATTTTTGAAAATATATACTTACGGCTTTGTAAAAAAATCCTATATTTTAGAAAAAAAAATTTTTTTTTTTACATCTACTCAGTTACACACCTATTTTTTATAATGAAGAAATTCTCATAAGAATATGACGGTATTGCACGTCATGCTTTTTTGGGGAAACACCAAAATATAAAAATTCATAATTTTTTAACGGCTGACAAATTTTAAAAATTTAAAAATATTTATATGGACACTAATACTTTTGTATTTATACTCTCTAGGACACTAAAGTAAACACATCATTTAAAAACACATCATTTAAACTCGTACTTTATAAGACGGCTATATTAGTCATGACTTTATGAGTCTCAAAAGTTAGGACGTGTATACACGTCATGTCCCACTAAGAAACTGGAACATGACGTGTATAGCCGTCAATGTCCGCGAAAGGGTTAAAAGGGATGATTCCTGAGGGGGTTTTTGTTCAAAAAAAAAAAATTATATGTAGTAAAAAAATACAAAAAATTTTTTTTTTACAATAAAAAGAACAAAAAAAAAAAATTATGTATAGAAAATAATGTAATATTTGAAAATTAGTGGGAGGCTGTGTGTTGCTTAGCAGGCTGATAAAGTAGAACAGAACAGAACAGAACACACAGAAATATTATATAAAAAGCAACAGCAAATGTTGTAGTTTTGTTTTCTGCTCTTTACTTTTGCTTTCAAAAAAAATTTTTTTAAAATTTTTATTTTTTTATTTATTTTTTTTTTTTTTATTCTTTTGTTAAAAAAAATCTAAACTTTTTAGTGGTGGTTGTTGTTGTTGCTTTTTTTTTTAACTATACCGGGTATAAAAACAGTAAAGTTGAAAAGGAATTCTCATATAAAAGAGTAGATATGCTGATAATGTGTAGAAGTTGGAAAAAAAAGGAATCGTAGAATGCGATGGATAAAAGCTTCCCCGTGAATTTTTTTTTTTTATTTTTCACATTTAAAAAAAATTTTTTTAAAAAAAAAAAAAACAATAAAAACAAAAAAAATTAAAAAAATAAATGAGAATTTTTTTTAAATGAAATGAAAGTTAAAGGAAAAAAATTTTTTGTATATACAAATAAGGAGGAATGAGGTGAATTAAGAGTTGCTGTACTGTACTGTGTTGCATTGTGTGTTTTGTGTATGAATAGAGAAATGAGAGACGAGGAGAGAGAAGGGGGCAACAGAGAAGAGAAGGGTGGCATTTTGAGATTAGAGGTTTTAGTTTAAAAAAAAAAAAATAGCAACAACAATAATAATAAATGAAAAAAAGCAACAACAACAATAATAAAAAAAATTAAAAATAAAAAAAAATTGATGGTGTGTTATATTAGTTGTTGGTAGATTATAAGTGCTCTATATTCCGTTTTTTTTTTATATATATATGTATATTTACTATTCGAATGTAATGAAAAACTCATATTAAAAAAAAAAAAAATTAAAACAAAAACAAAAAATATAAAAAAAAAGGGTGGATTAGACAAAATAAAAAAGTTGTGTACAAAAAAAAAAGGAACAAACAAAACTGGAAAAAAAAATATGGTGGATTAAACATTAGTTGTTGTTGTTAATACTATGCTGTAGCTGCTGCTGCTGCTGTTGCCTTTACTCTTTTTGTTATTATTCTTGTTTGTTGTTGTTATTTTTTTTTTTTATTTATTCTTTATGTTTAGTTATGTTATATTTTGTTATATTATATAATATTATACATACGTATATATAAGTAAAATATATATTTATATATATAAGTATATAATGTATTAGATATATTATATTTTAGATATAAACATAATAATAAGATAAAAAAACGGGGGTACAAAATGTGCAGGTGGAGAGCCCTTAATCTATATATACATTACATATATAGATCTAAAAAAAAAAACAGTCGACAAACATAAAATTTATACATACATATATGTTTTAGAGAGGCAAAAACAACATAATAATAATAATTCTAGTATAGTAAAGAATTATATGTATATATACATATATATATAAAATAATATATTGTAATAAAAAACTGTAAAAAAAAAATCTATATATACATATTTACTATATATGTATGTACACGTATGTGTAATAATTATATGAAAGAGGTTGAAAAAATAAAAATGAGGAGGTCGAGGTATGAGATAGATTTTTTATAAGTACCATATAAAAGTATAGTAAGTAAGTAACTAAGCAAAGTAAAGAATATTGTACATATATATATATATATATATATATATATATATATATATATATATATATATATATATATATACGATTATATTTTTATGTGTATTAATATGTAGTTTAATATCATATTTATATACATATATTATATTACATAATACTTGACATAAGCTTTGCGTATTAAATGTAATATGTAGATTAGAAATAAAAAAAAAAAAAACAAAAAAAAAAAAGGAAAATAAACAATTTTTTTTAATGTTTGTTGTTTTCTATTAAAAAAATGCGGGTGACAGAGGAACGGGGAGTTAAAGTTGCAAACGCGCGAAAGTACTTTTTTAATATGTAAAATGGTTTTTTTTTCCCTTTGTTGGTACATAGTTTGTTGTTGCCGATGCTGCTGTTGCTGTTGTTGCCGTTTCTTCCCTTTTTTGTTTTCAATTATTACTGTTGTTGTTGTTTTGCTGCTCTTGTTTTAGATAACAAATGTATAGTGGTTTTTTTTTATGAAAAGTTTACTTTTATTTTTTATTATTTTTTTTTTGTATTTTGAAAAATTACAAAAAACTTTTTTTACTCTACAGTTTTTTAATGATTTTTTTTTTTGGTTTTTTTTGTTTTTTATTTTTCTAAATTTTTTTTTAGGATATGTGTACATAATATAATATATAATAGTCATAATATATATGAATTATATATATGTAGGTATATAACTTTATTTTACATATATGTTAATCTAAATTTTTTATTTTAATATTCTTGAGTATGATGTGTGTAATGGTTAATTAGCTTTTTAAAGGTTTTTCTTTCATTTTTTATTTTTTTTTTTCCTCAATTTCTAATAACTTTTTTTATAATTTTTTTTTTTCTAAACAGAGTGTTTTCAACAACAGAGTGTTATTAGAAATCCTACTAATCCAGCGGTTCAGGACTTTGGATGATATAAGGAGATTTTTGAATGCCAACAATATAGATTTAAAATAAAACCAATTAAATGTTTTTATAAGCGCTGCCATAACTGAAGTGGAGGATAGATGATACCAATGTGGTACTTGTGGTCGTTATTGTAATCGATGAAATTAACCTCTTAGCTTAATTTAATAAATTTGAAATGAATGTTTTAATTAATATCCTATATAAAACCTGTTATAAGGGAAGTAAAAGAAAAGTGCTCAAGGTATTTTACGCACTTTACTGTGCTCTTTTGTACAAGGTAAATGTATAAATATTTGGTGATAAAATTTATAACATTGGGAGTAAGATTGAATATTGACGAACTTAATAGCAAAAGTACCAGCAAAAGTACCTACTAAGTATAATACATAAGTTTTTTTTTCTGTTATTTCATTAGAGAGCATTTGACATCCACTAAAACTCTCCAATCTTCGCTGTTTGATGCTTATTGGATTATATTCTACAACAGATTGCTTCGAATTATTTCTTCTAGGACAGTGCGCTTCCATGCCACTCTGGGTCTACATCTTACTCAAGAATTTCCTTGTGGATTACAAGGTAGTGAAATCTTACTTATGGCTTTTTTATTTTTTCTCAATGTGTGACCAAGTCATTTCTACCTTCTTCTGATTATTTACTTTACAAGGGGTTCTTTTTTAACTAAGTTCCGTAGATCTTTGTTGCTGATTCTATTTGGCCAGATTGAATTCTGCACATGATGCTCAAGTGTTTATTAGCGAATACTTGCAACTTATTTTTGATGAAGTTTTTTAGTAACCACGACTTTAGTACCGCATATATGAAACGACTTAGGAATTATTTAAATTATATATGATATGATAAGTTGTAAAACATAAAGCTCTTCTTGAACAGAAGACGAATACTGAAGGTGCACTTTTCATAGAAAATCGAGTTATTGTAGGAAGGCTTAAAAGAAGATAAACCGTGTAAAGCTTCTATTAGGAGAAATTACCTACATTTAACCTAGGAAGATACCAAAGGAGTTTCTTCCTGAGTGTCAAGTAGCAAGAAAGAGATTACATAATATAAAATAGTGTACCTATCTAACTCGATGAAATATTAATGCTAAAGCACCACCCGTTAGATTAAAATTAGAATTGACTATAACGTCACCCTGTACAACCTTTATATATATTCGCATTTGTTTAAGTATATTACAAGCTTCAAAATGAATGGGTATAAAGTTTAAGTATGCCTAATGTAACAAATATAATATGCATTCACATATTTATATTATAGTGAACATATTACATATAAATACAATAATATATATAACAAATGTAAAAAAAAAAAAGAAAAGAAAAATTAAAAAAAAACAAAAAACAAATGAAATTTAGAGAGCCTGGATATGATGTGACTTTGACATTTTTTAATTAAATATTATATTTTACTAAAATAAAAAATGAGGAAAAAAAAAATAAAAGGATTTATAATATATATGTATATACATATAAATATATAGATATATATGTATCATTACAAATATGCGTGTTGTATATATATATATTCTATGTAATTAAACAATTACATTAATTTAATAAAATGTTTGTTTTCAAAGTTTAGATCTTATATTTTTGATTGATTTAAATGTGAAAAGTTTATAATATATACTTTTTATTTATTAATTTAAATAATTATTTTTAATTTTCATTTTTTTTTCTTTTAAAAAAATTATTTTATTAATATGAAAAAACTTTTTTTTAAATATTAATTTGAAATCTTATCTTAAGATTTTAATTTATAATTTAAAAAAAAAAAATTTTTGAAAGTTTTTATTAAGAAAATTTTCTTTAATTTGCGTATTTAAACATTTATAAGAATTTGTGTAGGAGTAACATATAACTAACTTTTAGTATATAGAAATGTTTTGGAACTCCATTAAATAAGTAATTAGTAATTTGCCACAAGTATTCTAATCTAATCATATATTTTTTTTTAAATTTTTGAAGGAAATTATTCGTTATTGTCTATAAACTTTTTATTTAATTTTTTTTTTTTACAAATTGGGTGATACCCAATTTTCTGAATTATTTCGAATAAAACCCTTTGAGATTAAAACCTTATATCTGAGGCTTAGTAATCTATTAGACTTGGTCTGAATCCATCTAGATTTGATGTGTGACCCCATCTGGAAGATTTTTAAAACTGTTAAGTAAGTCATTAAAAACTCTGTATGTTAATTGTACATTCCTCTTTATAGTGGCTTAGTAGCCTTACATCCTCAAATAATTGCAGCGCTGACAAACTGTAATTATTTGACATTATTAATTCGACAACATTCCGTATTTCATTTATAACACAAATGTGCAAAAATTAAGTCACACACTTAAATTTAAAACAATAATATTTTAAAAAATTTATTAAAACTGAAACCATTCTAAATATCTATTAATATTAATAAATAAGATCTGACTGATAGCTCAATGATTAGAGTGCCCGCTTTTCAATCGAAAATTCTTGGATTCAAATCTTGGTCAAATCATATCTATTAAAAAAATATAATTTAAAATTGATATCGTAATAGTTTATAACATAATTTTAAAATAATTTTAACTGCTGCACCTGAAAAAAAAAGGTAAATTCACTCACTTATCACATTGTATGTGGCAGAGGACTGCACCTAAAGGCCTTGCGAGATAAAGCCCCCATGGTACTGTTTCCCTGGGCCGCCCTGGGCTCTGCGCTCTAAAGACGCCCTGGGCTCTTTTTTCTCATAGTAACTGAGTAATAGAGCCACGGGGGTTTTATTTCTCTTTTGAGTTGAACTACGACTTCTGTAAGAAATAAAGCCTCAGGGTGTTGTTTCTCTTTTAATTGAATCTTCGACTTCTTGAGGAATAAAGCCCCGACTTATTATATATCAACGATTTTTTGACAGAACGTTGACTTTAAAACTTTATTAAAAAAAATTTAAATAAAAAATCAGTTCTTTTTAAAAATCTGTTTAATGAAACAAGATGATGAAATATTAATAATATCATTGTTTTTTTCATAAAAATATGCCTACATTTTATAATTAATAGTCATATATCAAACTACAACTCTACTCGCATTAATGTAACAAAGCCATGCAAAATTCCCTTCTGTCAAAAAATATGTATGCAGTGCACATATCATTTTTTTAAAAAACTTTTTTAAAATTTTAAACATGCATTCAAAAATAAAAAAAGCAACAAATCTAATTCTAATGCATTAACATTAAGTAAAACTGCAACAATATATTTCACCCCTTTTTCCATTTATTATTAAAATCATAAATATAATCATAAATAATATAGTGAAATATAGTCAAAACAGAAGGGATGAAAAAATATGATTTTATAATTTATTGGCCTTATATTTATTATTTCTTAAAGCGGGTTTTTTTTTTTTTTTAAATTTTTAGTTTTCTTTATTTTAAATTTAACTGATGAATCGCCCTTCTTTAATTAGGTTGTCATATTTAGAAGCCTTTAGCTATTTATCATTTTTTATATTTAATCTAAATGTCTAATTTAGTATTTGACTGTCAAATATTCATATGATTGTATTTGACTGTATCATATACTAATATGACTGTATTTATTAGATATGCAAAATATTCATCATTATTGAATATATTCAAAAATTTTGCATCCCCTTCTGTTATTAAATACTAGCTAATACCCGGTGTACTTTGCTGCGCCACTCAATGGAGGTTTAATTGAAGTTGATGTTACTGCAAAAAATTAACACAAAAATTACACACGGTATAAATGTAAATTTTAAAATGTATGAAAGCAATTTTTTTAGAACGATTTTTCTAGGATTATTTTAGTAATTTTTGAAACTTTCTGTAATTCAAAGCATTATAAACTATTTCTAAAAATTTTTTTTGACCAATCGACGGGCCGACATGTGTTACCAAATATCAAGCCTGTTAACAGACTCAACTCCATTTTCAAGTTGCTTCACGCATATAAAATTTGGAGTTGACCGGTCAAATCGTTTCTAATTTAGAGCTAAGTAACGCAAAAATCTATAAAAAGCCACCGTGCCGCAATGGGTTAACGGAACTCAACTTTCTCTTTGGGCAAAGCAGTATTGCACAAAATTGGGCGTAATTTGCTTCCAAATCTTTTTTTTTTAAAACTGTCGGACCGGTATGGGTTAACCAATTCCAAGTCTGTTAAAAGAGTTAACTCCATTCTCAAAACGGAACACATATAAAAAATTTGAAGAAAATCGGTTAAATAGTTTCTAATTTAGAGTAAAGTAACCAAAAAATTTATGAAAAACTCTTGGCCCGCAATGGGTTAATGGAACTCAAAAAATTTTTTTTTTGAAGTTTTCTTGTTAGCCAAAGCAGTATTTCGTAAAATCGGACAAAATTTGTACCCAAAATGATGACTTTTTTTTAATAACCGTCGGTCCGACATGGGTTAATAAATTCCAAAACTGTTAATAGTGTCAACTCAATTCTCAAAGAGCATCACGTATACAAAATTTGAAGTCAATTGGTCAAACTGTGCTCATTTTAAAACAAAAAACTTTAAATACTTGCACCACAGCCCCAACTTGGCGGTCCGTTAGAGCAAATTTTTTGGGTCACGATTTCTTTCCTTACCCAAAAACCTATATATACAAATTTTCATGAAAATCGGCTGGGCAGTTTAGGAGTTTATTCGGTACATACAAACAAACAAACAAACTTTCGCTTTTATATATATATATATAGATAAAAAATTAGAAATCTTAAAAAATAAAAACTTGATTTAATATTTAAAAAAATGTTTTTTTAAAAAAAAACTTCCTCATATTAAATTATTAAAACAACTTCCATTCACAATATAATTATATGTAATACCAATATCCATTCACAATAATTCAAACAAATTTATTTAATATGTTGACTTATTCTATGTTTCATCAGAAATGCAAACATAATCACCATCGGAATGAATTTGATAAAATATAAGAAATAAGTAATAAAGAACTTTTGGTCTTTATTATGCAGAGATATGCTTTGTACTTTAAAATCATTCAATTTAATTCAACTCTTAAAAAAAAAAAAAACGAAAAAAACAAGAAGCAAATCAAAAAGAAAAAGGAAATAATCAATTCAATTTTCACGTTCTATATCTTAACTTATATATTTTCATTTCTTTGTTGAGTGAAAGTATCTTGAGAATATATCCACCACCACACTAACAAAATAAAATTCAAATATTCTTAAAGATGAAAAAAATATGAAGACCTAACCTAAAAATAATTTATTTCGAAAGACTATAATTATATATGTATGTATAATATAATATAGTATATAATATATTATGTACATGACAAATCTTTAAATCAAAACATTGTCAAAAAAAATCTTAAGATGATTTCAGAACCTTTTGTATTTTCATTTTTTTGTTTTGTTTTTATTATAACCTACTTTAACTCGCCCCCGCACCTTTTCTTAGCTTCTCTCCTGACAGTGTCCAATATTATTTTCATTTATCAAGAAAAATCTATAGACTTGAAATATTTTTGTGAATATTCACACTTATACATTTACATATTATGTGATGTAGAATATATACATAGAGTGATGTAGAGTGAATATGTACACGTCAGAATATACTTAATATATATGTATATGTATTAAGAAATTTGTATTAAATTGTATTGTAATTCAGTTTTTCATCCCTTTAAAAGTAAATCTTGATATATATGTATATAATATGTAATATACATATATATGTATATTTAAAAAAAAAAAAACAAAATTCTTGTACAATAATATTTATTTTTATAATATTGTGAATGGATGTCTATATTAACCCGATGATGATATTGATGATGTGGTCACATGGTCGACTGTCAACAAACAATGGAAAATATCAAGAAAAAAACAAAAACAAAAGTAAAATAAAGCGTACGTCCTTACACTTCATTCAGTGTTTTTTCTTGTTTCTTTAAATGTCCTTGTGATACTTTCTCTTTTGTTTTTCCTTTCCTTTTTTTTCATTTTTATTTTTTTTATTTTTCCATTTTCCACCCTGAAATAAAATTTTATCCATCATTTCATCATTTCTTCATTTTCTTATGTTGTTGGTTTGTTTTTTTATTCTTAGGCTTCTCCTTCATCATGATTATAATGATGATTATACTTGTCGTTTTTTTTTTTTTTTTTTATTTTGGCATTTGTTTTTTTTATTTTTTTTTTTTTTTTGACGTTTTTGGGTAGACGTCGTTACTGCAAAAAAATATATTAAGTTTTTTTGAATATCGTATATGTTGTCGTAGTCATAGAGGCAAAAAGTCTCATCTAATTTGTTTTTTGACAGACCAAGAAAAAAAAAAACAAAAATAAGAAAAAGAAGTTTTTCAAAAAAAGGAAAAAAAAATAACACCAAGGATATTTTATTAATTCAATAGACGTACGTACAAAAAAATAAAATCTAGTATAGAATAAATCTAGTTTGAAATTTCTTTTTCATTTGTGTTTTTGCATTTTGTAGAAAGAAAAAAAAGAGACAGACGATGAAATTCTTTAAAGTATTTTTTTTTTAAATCACTTTTACTTTTAATTCAACTGATTTGTATTTATTGTTTTGGTTTTTTTTTTTGAAAAAACTCGTGATACTTATGTGAAATGAATTGGAAGAGAAATTGAAACCTTAAATTAAGGAATTAAATTATTTAATTTTAAAAATGTTTGGAAGTTTTACATTTTTTTTTTTTTTTAAGCGCTAACTGTTCAACTGATAGGCTATAATAAGCCTGTCTATACCACAGGTAAATGTTGGAACAGGGGTCATGTTATATTCATGTTATTAGAATCGGTCTTATTGAATTCCACGTACAATCTAAACGTAAGATAGTACTAGGCCTTATAATAAGGTCAGCACTCAACTACTGTGCCACCCAGCTGTGAAAGGGCATACGTCAAAAATTTAAGTTCTTTGAACGAAGAGGAAGATATGGGAGTAAACAGAGGTAACTTTAGGATATGAGTAGAAGCAGAATATAAATTTATTTACTTCTTTTATCAAAGTTTTAGATACAGAACTTATTTGTACTCTAAAGAATTCATAAAAAAGAAAAAAGTTGCTTTAAAGCTATTCCAAGTGGTTTAAACTTTAGCCATGAAATAAAACTACTTTTGGTAAAATTTCAGACACCATTTCAGACATATAAAAAAAAGAATTTGTATAGTAGCTACTCCAACCAGGTAAACAAACTTCTCGAATTTTAATTGCAAAGACGGCCCGGCCTTTGTTTATAAATGAATTTCTAAAAGATATTTTAGAATTATAGAACTATGTTCGTAAGGGTATCCAATAAAAATACGGTTGATTTAATTTAAAATGTATGTATGTAAATTGTAGCCAAATCTTAATGAAAATGTGGGGATTTACTTTTAATTTTTAATAATGATCCCGTTATATCAATCTTTTCTGCGTTTATGAATTTTAAATTTAATGAATAATAACTGCGTCATGAGACGCCATTATTTTGCGCGTACTTTTATTTTATGACATATATTCTTTTTGGAGTAAGAGGAAACGCCTGGATAAAATTGTTTAATTGTCATTGTATGTTTATGCATAGGATAAATCCACCATGTTATATTCTTATAATGATTTCTACATAGAATTCATATTTTCGACAGTGGAATATAAATGGAATTATAAAGTGTTTCTTTACACTATCTGTGAATAATATTATTCAATTAAATTATTTGTTTATATTTTGTATTTGTTTATAATATTATAATATTTTTTATTAAAAATATTGAATTATAAATTATTAGTAAATGGCATTAATTCAAACCAATGCCGAGTCGAATCAAAAACCAAATAAGTTGTTAAACTTTTACTGGTATTCGAATCCACGTATTTTGAATAAAACGTTGGAAGTCTAACTATTGTGTCATTTAGCTGTTAATCAGATGTTTTAAAACGAAAATGTAGAAATAAAATGTATAAAAATAAAAATCAAATAAAGGAAGGGATGAAAAGAAAACATAGGATAAGTGTTTTTGCAAAAATTTTACGAGAGAATTAAACATTGCATGATATCCTATTTTCCCTAATGATTTATTTTTTGGAACTATCGCCAACAAAAATAAATAAATTACAGTTATTTACAGAAAATCTTATAAATGAAATATGAAATTTGAAACTTATTAATTATTAAACTTTCGAAAAATTGTACCTACAGGGACACACAGAAATATGCAATCGATTCTTTATAAACAATATTTAAAAACGTGTTTTTAAACATGTTAAAAATAACGAAATCAATACAATACACTTTTATCTACATATAATAAAAGTCCAATAATGAAGAACAGTCTGATAATTATATTTCAAAAGAGTGTCCGAATGTCACAAATTACAATTAAAAATCAAAATATGAAGAAGGGCATTTAAAAAATTGATTCAGAATATTAAAACTTTGGAATGAGCTTATCTTAGAATTCCTAAGAATTTCTTGAAAAATAATTCTCATAACAAAATTTTTTTCGTGGACTTTAACATCTGGACAAATTTATTTATAATGATAAAAAAAAAATGGATAAAATTTGATTTATAAATAGAATTACAAAGAAATTATTTAGAAATTGTAAGAATTTGTAAAACCTGCAATTTAGTTTGAAATTCCAAATTGGATAGATTAATATGATAATTTAATCTAATTTTCTTAAAATTAGCTTGTTGTGCAAAAGTGTTTACAAAAATCAAAATTTCGGATCAGTAGCAAATGATATGAGTCCATTTTGCATTCTTATGGTAAACAAATGCATCTTTCCGATACATGGGATATTTTGGCAGTGATGAATTACCTAATCTATGAGTATTCCTATATTAAAATAAAATTAATCTAAGATGCATACTAATTTACAAGATTTTTCTTTCCTTATTTTCACACCAGTGATTCTTCAATTCTTCAATGAGAAGATGAGAATATCTGCATTTAGACAGACTTCGTATAAGCACCGCTCTCCTACAGTTATTTTTTGATTCGAATTCATCTTAGGAGTAGTGATCCTTCAATTCTTCATGAGAAGTTTAAGCAATTGCACTTAGAAAGGAATCGTATTGCTACAGTTTTCGTTTCGTTCTTTCCACGACTAAGTGGTTCTTCAATTCTTCATGAGAAGATGAGAGCAATTGCACTTCTATACTTATTATTTTTCAGATTATTCAAATTTCTTTCAGGAGTGAGTGATTCATAAAATCTTCAATGAGAAGTTGATGCCTTTAGAATAAACTCGAATTAGTACCACTCCCCTACTATAATTTATTGATTATTCGAATTTAACCCCACCCACAAAAAGAACACTAAGAATTAATATTCGTGACCTGTGAATTAGAAGCAGTGACAATTCAGATTATTAATCTATGAGTTATTTTATAATCACCTACTTATCAAAAGTGTCATTGTTAAAAGAAGATGTACAAGAATAAAAATGTTCCAATCAAAATTTTTAAAAAATAATCAAATTTTCATTGGAAACTCAAAAAATAAAAAAAAGAAGTACTCGTACACCCCCATAACAATTTCTTCCTTGTATCTTCACTCCTTATTAAATTCTATTTCATTTTTTTTTGTTATCCTTATTGACAGAGTCCTTGAGACATAAATATACACATATATAATACTAAAGGCGAAAAAAAAACACAGAATATTAATATACATAATATATTATTATAATAATAATGAATAATAATACCACGTGTGTTTATATGTATTGCATGCATACATTTTATTTTTCACAATCAGAAAAAATATGAAAAACAAATTTTTTTTCTTAAAGTCGCCGGTCACGAATACAAATGATCTTTCATGATTTCCATTTTTTTTCTCTTCTTTTTCTTCAATTATTTTCTTTTCCATTTTTTCATTGTTTTTATTGTTTTTCTTTTGTTATGTTTTTGTTTTTATTTCACACCTCCATGTGGATGGCAACCTTAATATTATTATTTTTTTTTTTTATTATAACAAGGACAAGGGCAACACAAAATAATGCTAAAAAAAAGAAAAATCAAAAACAAAGTTAAAGAATGAGAATTTCTTATATATATATATTATTATGTATATAAATTTGTATATAATATTTGTATATAATATTTGTTTGTAATGTAATATATTATATAAGAGAAGAATATGTGCATGGCATTAAATTCGTCACTGTAAATCATCATCTTTAACATACTTTGGAACATATCAAAGAAAAGCCATTTAAATAATGGGACTGTTGAAAGAGGGGCTGATAAAAGCGGGACAACTAAGGAAGATTGATGAGAGCGAGACTACTATATTTTTTTAAATATACGCGGTTTTCAGTCCCTTTTTGGACTTTCTTTGATACATACATGAATTTAAGAGGAGCAGATGAAAGAGGGACTGATTAAGGTAGGCGGGGCAGCAGAAAGCGGGACATAGTTAATATAAAAGGTTTCTGTTTTGTTTTGTTTGATGATATGGGCGCCGGGTTTCAGGTTTGTTTAAAGGACCAAAAGAAATGAAAACCGCATGCTAGTGTTTTTATTACAACGAAGAGGTACTGATGAAAGGGGGACTCGTACCTTTTAAAATTTAAATAACCATCAGTTCCTCTTTTATTTTTTCGGTTGTCTTTTTGATTTTTTTTAGTGGGACTGATGAATGCGGCACTTATAAAATCGGGACTGATAAAAGGAAGACTGATGAAGTTTTTCGTAGTAACGAAAGTACGACATGAATAATAAAAGAAGTTCCTCTTCTAGTTCTATCAGATGGTTCTATCAACTAGTTTTAGTTCAGTATGTCGGCCTTTTTTTTGGCTACTGAGAGGGATTGATGGAAAAGGGATTTCAACTCTTTAACCTTAAACGACCATCAGTCACTCTAGCATCATTTCGTTTGTCTTGTACATTTTCCTAAGTGAAATTGATGACTGATAATAGTGGTACTAATAAAACCGGACCTGATAAAAGGGATATTGATGAAAGCAGAACTGATAAAAGTGGGCCTTTGAAACCGAAGCTACTAAAAGTGGGACATGAATGAATATAGAAGGTCACTGTTTTATCAAATGGAACGTGTTTTAGTTCTGTTGAATGGACCAAAAGAAATGAAAAGTAAAAAAACAGTTCATCATTATTGTTTATATACATATATATATATATATATATATATATATATATATATATATATATATATATTCTAAAATATTCTCTAATAAAATAATATATGTATGTTTGAATGTAGGTTGTCATACCATTTTATTTTAAAATGATGAGAAAACAACACATTTACTTAAATTTTCTGATTAATTTCCATATTTAACGGTACAAATCATATTGTACCATTGGATTCAATCTATATATAACAATCTATATATACATATACAGCAAAGAAAATTTGGCATACAAATACATTCAAATACTCCTACACTTTCAATAAAATGTATATATATATATATTATAAAAAATAACAATCGAATTAAATAAAGACATAATAAAAAACAACAACAATAACAAAAAAAGACAGATTTAAATCCTTTGGTCACATTATTTTTTTTTTTTTTTTTGCACCCAGACACTTTCACTCACTTTCACAATATCTTCTGTTCTGTTCTTATTTTTTTTACATTCATCTTACTTTCTTTTTCTTCAAATTTTATATCTGATGGTTTTTTTTATTTTTAACTTTACATATGTTTGTTTTTATATATATTATATGTATGTACTGGATGTTGATGTGGTATGTCAGATGGTTTTTCTTCATATATATATATATACACATAATATTTTTCAAAAAATAACACGTTTGATGTGAACATTTTTCTTCTGTTCAAGTATTTGGATGTTGCGGGGGTGGGGCGGCAGTGTGAGAAGGTTTGGATATTATGGACGTATATAAATTGTAGTTGGTAAGTTAGTGATAATATATACTGGCCTTCTTTTTAAACTGAATTACTGCACAATTTTCCATATATATATATATATATATATAAAATTTTCCTCAAAAAAGATTTTCAATTCAAAAAACGGTAAGAAGAAACAGCAGTGGAGGAAAAACAATTTGTTTTTTTTTTTTCCTTTATTCAATTTCGCATTTCATTCATTTTTCATTTTCATTCAAGTGTTTTTGTTTTCTTTATATACTCGGAAAAACCGGTTTTTCAATTTTTTTGTAAATTTTCTTTTGTGATTTTTTTTTTTTTTTTTGAAAAACCGAAGAACAGACGACGATGATAACAAAAAAATAATGCTATGCTTATTGCATCACTGGTATAAAAATGCATGCATACATAATATTATTATATATACTTTGTTGTATATATATGTATAAATCTATAGTTTGGTTTATTTGTTTGTATATGTATCTTCAAAATAAATTTTCTTCTTCTGTCCTTTTATATATTTTCTATATATACATATTCTATATACCAACATTTATGTACATATGTTTGGATGAATGTATACTATTTTAAATGGAAGCATTTCACTTGAATTGTAGGTAAGTTTTATTTTAAAGTAAGAAAATGTTTACTATAACTATCGCTATATTAAAATATATTGTTTTTATTCTGATGATGTTGAATGCAACTTTTATGAGATGATGATGACGACAACAAGAACAACAAAAAACAAAACAACAACAAAAAAATATAGTTTCACTTTAAAATGAAAATTGTTTTTTTTTTTTTGCACTTGCACCACTTTGCTGCTGCTTTCAGTTTTGTTTTAAGTGGTCCTATGATGATGATAAGGTCGAGAAAAAGAAATGCAAGTTTATTTTTTCCAATTTTTAGTTCCGTTATTTTTGTTTTTTTTTTTGTTTTTTTCCATGCTATCGGGTTCACTGTGTCTTGCTTGCATTGCACAACCATTTTTCATCTTTTTATTTTTCCTTTTTTTTTTATTTGTTTGCCAGACAGAATAGAGGTAAAAAGGGTACCAGAGAAATATAAGAATGAAAAATGGTTAGTCTATTACCTATTTACTATATTTAAAAAACGTATATATATTATATATATCAATATATATATATATATATATATATATTTTAATATATGAAAAATTTAACCATAGTTCATAATATATACATAATTTAATACATATGTATGTTTGTGTGTTTTGAGGGAAAAAACTGATGTGAATGCATTTTTTTTCCATTGAATGTCGTCGTCGAAAGGGAAATCCCGTTATTTTTTTTTTTTTTATATTTTACGAATATAAGGAGTGAATGTTGAAAGAATGAGATGGAAAATGAAAGAAAAAATCAAAATTCAGGAAATCGTCCTTGTCGTCAGTTTGTTTTTTAAAAAAAATTTAATAATATTGTGGAAAATATGTATATATATATATGTATACATATTTAAGTGGGAAAATAAATTTTCCTTTCATTATGCAATATTTAAAGACAGAAAAAAAAACCAAATGAAAATGAAAAGTATATGAAAAGATTTTTTTTGAAAAGCATGGGATTTCCGGAGTAACGTAAATTTTTTGGACAGGTATTTGGGTACAGTGAAAAAAAGAAAAAATAAAAAGAAGATAAAAAGAAAATTCAAAACAAAAAAAAATTTCTGAACGAAAGAATTATTGTTGTACCTAAGGATTGCCATTTCATAAAATTGATTTTTTTGTTATTGTTGTTATTTTTGTCGTCACTGGCAAAAAAATAAAATTTGACAGAAGAAGAAAATCTTTTTATATATATATATGTATAGATATATAATATATATATACATAATTTACTCACCATTTTCATCATCATATTTAAAAAAATAAGAAAATATGGTGATGATGATTTTATTTGAATGTGGTGTTAAATTTGTTTGTTTTATTTTGACTTTAAAAATTTTTCTTCTGTCTCTTAAAAATAAATTTAAAAATTTAAAATGTTGTGAAAATTTATTTTTGATTTTTTTTTTTTAATTTAAATAAATTTTAAAGATACTTTAAGAATTTTAAAGATATACTTTCAGAGTTTATTTTGATTAAGGAATTTAAATGGTACAAAATCACATTTTTGTAAGAAGGGTAAGTGGGTCAATTTTTAAAGAAAGAAATTTATTAAAGTGACTATTGAAGAAAATGGATTATGAAAATTTGTCTTGTGATGGATAATAATGTTGGTTAAGGTTAAGTTGTTATATGTTGATAAGAATTTAGAAATTGAAGAATTCATTTCAAAGTAAATGTTTATGTAAAAGACGGTGCGACAGCGATTTTTTGTTGGTTAGTATTTGTAATATGGTATGGATGGGTATTTACATTGATTGAAATTCAATTGTTTCCTTGTAGGTTGTTTATAAATTTTTCTAAAAATAATTTGTGAAGGAAATTATAATAAAAAATTATTTATGTACAATTCCCAATCTCCATACAATGTGGCAACCGAGTTGGTTAGCAATTTAAAAATTAAATCAAAACAAATAACGGGATTTCCTGTTCGACGATATTAAGTGGAGAAAGCGCATTGACTGGAAAGGACAGTCCAGGTGTGACAAGTATATTTATATTATATTATGATGCACCAAAACTGTTATGATTTAAATTATAAATTATATTTTTTCTACTAGATATAATCTGACCAGGGCTTAAGCCGAAACCTTTCGATTGAAAGACTGACGTCCTAACCAAAACGGCATTGGTAGGATGAATATTGAATTAAAATTTCAAAATTGAAAATCGAAAATGATATTCCTAAAGTTAAGGAATTATTATTTTGTCTGTAAAGCAGTATAAAAAATTCGATTAAATATTTAATTTTTAATATCTAATTGGTATTAAATTTTCCAGTAAGTTAGCACGTGTTTCCTCCGGATGAATTATTTTTGATGCAGCGTTTATTTTTTTTTTGAAAAAATTCTCGGTTCTTCCAAAGTTGCAGAAGAAAATATTTCATTTTATTCTAATGTTAACTTCCAACCCTAAACCTGAATATTAATACGAACAATTAGAAGGCACATAAGAAATGAATGAATAAGTATAAGATTTATAACAGCTTTGTTATAATGCAGACGCTTTTGCCCAAAAAAAAATTTTTTACCTTTAGCTAAGACCATAATTAAAAGAACATATTCTAGCACTTTTGTTCATACACTCGAAGACTTCTAGCACCTTCTAGCACAAATTATTCTTTGTTCCAGTAATTATATCTAAGTGTATACTTGGAACATATAATACGAAATATATACAATGGTTGTTTTAATATTATGAACCTTCTATATTTTTTAACAGAGGACTGTAGAGAACTACGAAATCCAGCTATTGGAATTTTTTTGAAATCTTCTAGCAAGTGTGTGATTTTAACACACTTAAAATCACGCCCTCTATGAAACAAACTTTAGTGATATAAGTATACATTTTGGTTTCGAAGCTAATATTGTGACAGAACTTTTGAAAATTGGATTTTGGAAATTATGGAATAACGATACTTACTATCCATACTATTCATATAAAGGAGAAAACAACTGCATTGACTAGAAAAATCTGAAGATGGATAGATGGATTTTATAAGTATCTCCTAGGTGAGACACTTGTCCTAATGAATTTAAATCAATAGAGGGAACCCTTTAAATAATTCAAACGTAAGACCAGAAAAGTTTCAAGCGACCATTCTTACACTGTTGAAATTCCAAAATGGAAAATGGTTATGAAAACTCATTGAGAGAACTGTAAACGTGAGAACTGCTAGAATGTGAAGCAAACTTCAATGCAATGTATTATCCTTCGAAACTATATTACAAATTTGCCACAGTTAAAAAGAACTTTGATAGGTTCATTTCTTTCTAACCCTCTAAATCTCTCCCATTATTCTATTTCCCTCCAAATTTGTTCTTCTTTTAGTCAAACCAATGTATATATTGGGATTTTTATGTTTAAAGGAGCCCGTTGTTAAAGTTTGACCAGAGTGTTTGGTCATGCAAAGTGCCTCACATATATTTTATATTTTCATAGTTCCCCTGCGTTATTATAGTTAAAAAGTTTCAACAACTAATTTTTATTATATACACTCTTATTTAATTTACCTTTTATATATATATATATATAAAGACTTACACCTATCTAAAATGTAACAATTAATTGCATTTAAAAAAAAAAAAAGATCATTATTGCTAAATTTTATAGATTTATTTTTTTTATCATTGAAAAAAAAAAATTTATAAATATAAAAATACTCATTATTCTTTTCGGTTCAAATATAAAATAAAAAAAAAACAACAGCAACACATAAAATTCCAAAATGTAAAAACAAAAAAAAAATAATTAAATTAAATAATATTTCTTCTTTTTGTTGTTTTATTTTTTAAAATTTACAATCCCTTGGGCAATTAAGCAATTTTAACTATAAAACAAAAGAAGTGTACAAATGAATTTTCTAACACTCTCTTTTATACATATTTCTTTTTTTTTTTTAAAGTTTAATGGTGCACCCTCTCGTAAATTATTTACGACAGTTTATTTTACCGTTATTTTGTTTTTTTTTTTAACTAATATTCCAAGTGTAATTAAAACAAAATGAAATGAAAGGGAAGTTCGAGGGAGGGTGAGAGAAAGGGAAATAGAAAAGTTAAATTCGGGTGAAGGCAACCGTTTTATCTCTTCTCTTCTTTTCTCTAAATCTCTTTTTCTCTTTTGCATTTACATGTATACACATATACGACAATACATTTTCTAACACCCTTTCAAATTTTATTCACCTTTTATCTCTTTTACTCATTATACCGGTTTTTTAGGGGGTATGATACTTTAATGAAAGAAAAAATATCGAAAAACAAACTTGAAAAAAAATTCAGTGTAATTTAAAATCTTAAAAAAAAAATTTCGAACGAAAAAATACCGAAAAACAATTGTGGAGAAAAAAAGAATCCAGTATAATTTAAAATCTACAAAAAACAAAATCCCGAATATATTAAAATTTTTAAAAATATCAAATCTCGAATAAAAATTTCGAAAACATGTATGTTTGCTAATAAAACTTTTATAAAAGTGATTCCTCGCTTAATAAATTATTGAAACTCTGATTTTGGAACCAGCTCTAAGAACTCACCAGAAAATATACTTTGGACAGAGCGTATAATCAGGGTCTAATCTAAATCTAAAATTCCTTTTTTCCGAAAAAATAAAATTCGGTATTTTTGGTTTTCCGAAAATTGTTTTTTTTTTTTAGGATTTTGTACAAATCGGAACTTTTTCCAGAAAATCAAAATATAAAATTTTTTTTTTTTTCTGGATTGTGTCGGGACCAAATCTAAAACTGTTTTCTTCGAAAAAATAAAATTCGGTATTTTTGGTTTCCAGATTGCTTTTTCTAGGATTTTGTAAAATTCGGGATTTTTTCCACAAAATCTAAATACCTACAAGATTTTTTTTTTCGGTATTCTTTCATTTAAGATTTTTATTTTCCAGAAAAGTGTCATGCACCCATTTCTTTAAGATATGAGTGTTTTGGTTTTTTAACATCAGTTTAGTTTTCAACGTGACTTTAACGTATAAATGTTAAATATAAATAGAAGGAATGGAGTGAAGGAATGATGGAAAGGGTAGTATTAGATAAAGGGAAGAAGGGTAAAGGGTGGGGGGTTATAAATTTTTTATTTTTTACAACAGTGTGTTAAAATTTTAAATTAAAACAAATGAATAGAAAAAAAAATAAAACAAAACATAACATGAAACAAGCATTAAAGTAATAAAATAAACGGTGAAATGGTGAAAAACTTCTGTTCATTTGGTTTTTTTATACCCGTATGACTATATAGTCATTATACCCGTATGACTATATAGTCAAAGGGTATAATAAATTTGCCATTACGTTTGTGACGCAGAGAAGGAGGGGGGGTAGGTATAGACTCAAGTGTATGGATCGGATCAGAATCGAAAAATAAATCGATTTAGCGATGTATGTCCGTCCGTCCGTCCGTCCGTCCGTCCGTCCGTCCGTCCGTCTGTCCGTCCGTCCGTCCGTCCGTCCGTCCGTCCGCACGATAACTCAAAAACTAAAGGAGCTAGGATCTTGAAATTTTCGCAAATTCGTTTTTTTGCAATAGCCGTCATCGCTATTTAAATCCAGCCATTTTGGTGCATGGGTTCGGGTGGCTGCCATACAACTTCTTTTTTTATATGAGTATTTCTCTGTACCTATAACAGCTACGTGTCTGAAATTTTGGCAAAAGTAGTTTAGTTTTATGGCCAAAGTTTCTGCAAAATTTGGTTGGTCTATTGCAGTGAGTTCGAGTAGCTGCCATACAACTCCTTCTTTTGTATGAGCATTTCTCTATACCTATTAAAGCTGGGTGTCTGAAATTTTGCCAAAAATAGTTTAGTGTAATGGCCAAAGTTACTGCAAAATTTGGTTGGTCTACTGCAAAGGGTTCGAGTAGCTGCCATACAACTTCTTATTTTATATGAGCATTACTCTATACCTATTGAAGTTGGGTGTCTGCAATTTTGCAAAAAATAGTTTAGTGTAATGGCCAAAGTTACTGCAAAATTTGGTTGGTCTACCGCGGAGGGTTCGACTAGCTGCCATACAACTCCTTCTTTTATATGAGCATTTTATTTCACCTAATAAAGCTGGTATGTTTGAAATTTTGCCAAAAGTAATTAATGTTTATAATAATAATGATATAATGTTTATATAACGGTCATACGGGTATCCCAGAGTTGACACAGTCTACTCTACTACACTCTTCCTCGTTTTTTTTTATTTTATTTGCCATTTTTCTTTTTTTAACTATCTTTTTATACCCGTATGACTATATAGTCAAAGGGTATAATAAATTTGCCATTACGTTTGTAACGCAGAGAAGGAGGGGGGGTAGATATAGACTCAAGTGTATGGATCGGATCAGAATCGAAAAAAAAATCGATTTAGCTATGTATGTCCGTCCGTCTGTCCGTCCGTCCGTCCGTCCGTCCGCACGATAACTCAAAAACTAAAGGAGCTAGGATCTTGAAATTTTCGCAAATTCGTTTTTTTGCAATAGCCGTCATCGCTATTTAAATCCAGCCATTTTGGTCCATGGGTTCGGGTGGCTGCCATACAACTTCTTTTTTTATATGAGTATTTCTTTGTACCTATTACAGCTACGTGTCTGAAATTTTGGCAAAAGTAGTTTAGTTCTATGGCCAAAGTTTCTGCAAAATTTGGTTGGTCTGTTGTAGTGAGTTCGGATAGCTGCCATACAACTCCTTCTTTTATATGAGCATTACTCTATACCTATTGAAGTTGGGTGTCTGAAATTTTGCCAAAAATAGTTTAGTGTAATGGCCAAAGTTACTGCAAAATTTGGTTGGTCTACTGCAGAGGGTTCGAGTAGCTGCCATACAACTCCTTCTTTTATATGAGCATTATATTCACCTAATAAAGCTGGTATGTTTCAAATTTTGCCAAATGTAATTAATGTTTATAATAATAATGATATAATGTTTATATAACGGTCATACGGGTATCCCAGAGTTGGCACAGTCTACTCTACTACACTCTTCCTCGTTTTTTTTTATATTTTATTAAAAAACTGTAGAAAGAGAAATTTTTATTTTATTATAGTATACTTTTTTTTTTTTAACTGTTGGGTACAAACATACTCGTATATATATATACATATAAAATATAATTTTGAAAATTGATCTAAAATGCAAATATTTTTCAAGAGTTGTACATCTGGAGCAAAAAAAAGAATAAAAACTATATAAGAAAGTAAAAGAAAGAGAAATTATTTTAAAAACCGCCATTATGTAATTATATAAAAATAATAAAAAGAATATAATGAAAAAAATTAATGAAAATATGTAAAATAAGCTATAAAATATACCGTTAAGAAAATATTATTCATTTAAAAATGTTATATTATTTAATGTAACAATATATGAGTAGTATTTTGTGGGTGGGACATCTAAGTTATGAACAAAGTGATGATAATAATTCAATTCCGGTTTATTGAAGGAAAAATTAAGAGTTTCAACATAAAAGTTTGGTTAGATCTGACATTGCGGTGTTTTATAATTTTGGTTTTTAGTTTAGATCAGCGAAAGCAATGTATTTAACCACAACAGCATTGGCCGTTGAATTGTGAATGGCTGTGGGCTGCCTTTTAGGGTTAGATTTTTTTTTATTCCTTTTCCACTTCTTTAAGAAGTGCATTCACCAAGTCTATTTAGACTAGGTTTTAGTTTCTATAATAGATATATTTACTAAGCCATTGAATACTCGGGTGTAGCTATTGTACAAGATTATAAATACACAAATGTTAATTTTATGCGCCATCTATTTTCGCACACTACAGTTATTTAAATTTTTATATTAAATCTTATTTTATATTACGATATTAACTATTACGATATAATTATACAATTTTACGATATTTTTTTTATTAGATATTATCTGACTCGGGTTTGAATCCGAGACTTTCCACTTGAAAAGCGGCGTCTTTACCACTACGCCTTTGGTCAGTTCAATTTACATGGTTCGATTTACAGTTCCAATATACGAGTTAATAACGATCTGACATAGGGGCTTACTATCATAACAGAATTTGAGTGTAAGAACAGCTGTGTGCTAATTTTAAAGCATTTCTGTATTGTACAATTATATTGCTTTATTAGAAAAACGGGTTATTTTCACAACAGCATTCAATTATGAAGGACTGGGAGCTTGGTGTATTTATCCCCGGATATTATCAAGATTTTTTGATATTTATAAAAGTATCTGAATCATGTGTAAAACTTCGGTGGAAAAATTGGTTCAAGGAAAAGAAGCTCTTTCTAGCAAATTAAGACAGATTAGTACTCAATTATTGAATAGTAACTATATTTTCAATCCTTTCTTCCAACACAATTTAGAATGATTAAAATCCTAGACTTATAATTCCTTAAAATTTTCAAAGAAATTGTACTGAAAAATTATGTTAATATGAAAAACATTAAATTAAGACCAACCCATTTAACCAAAGATAATATACATTTAAAGAAATTGAGGACATGGAAAAATCTTTCTAATTGGCTCGTGGACATCACAAGTTTTTAAAGGCTTAAAATATTAAAATATATTCTGTTAATTATAAATAGAATCTTTTGAAGCAGATGGGCCCCGTAAGGTCAAATGATTATATCTTAAGATAATTTAAAGTTGTATTGTGGAATTCATTAAGATCAATTCTAATAACACGAATATAATATGACCGCCAATTCCAACATGTACCTATGTTATACCCAGGCTTATTAGCCTAACAATTGAACAGGTAGCCCTTAAAAAATTTGGTATTACGAGCTTTCCAAAAATATATGCCCTTAATGGTACACATTATTATTTAAGAACTTTAAACGACATTTTAAAGCAGCCTTGTTCTTTAATTCTGTTCAAATCTATTAGACATATACGATATATAAACATATTCAATATTTTTATCTAGTAAGATAACGGTCTGTTAAATATCTTGACGTTTATAAGATGAATGATAAGTGCTGCCGTTATGATGATATTGTAGTGAATTATAATATTCTGAAAAATAAACAAACTTTCGTATGTCATATACTGCCGTCCTAAGGAAAAAAGTCGTAAGCGCCAAAAGTGAATTTTCGGGATAATAGAATATTTGACATCAGATAAATGTCTCACAACTTTATACTAAGAAATGTCGCATCTACCTCTAAGTCGCATCTATTTCTAAGCTTTAATAACTTTATAAATCTAGTATTGCTTAGCAAAAAAGTCGTATGTCCAAATTAACTATGAACGTCTAATACTATCTTATCTCTAGTAAGTTCCTAAAAATTGTTTTTCTTTAACATATTTGTTTTTCAAAAATTCAAAAATTATTTAACACTAAAAGCTACACATATAAAACACTAAAAGTTAAATTACATAAAACCAAGAAAATGTAGAAACTACTTTCTTTTTTAGGACGTTAGTATACCCCATAGCACTTTTAATAGGGTTAAAGTTCTAGTCATTTGGGTATAAGATTTAGACGAATGCAAGTAATTTAAATCTTTCATTTATTTCTCAAAGTTATTTAATAAGTACTTTTTTATATACTTTTATATGAACTTGCCTGTGTCTATGGCTTTATTTTTCATTCTGTCAGTTAGTGATACATTTATATTAGAAATCTGACCATAAATTTATAAGAATTGTATGGTTCAGTGGTTAGCAAAGTGGCTTAGGGTGTAAATAGAACTAAGTTCGATCCTCCTTCAAAGATAAAATTTTTTTTTGTTTTTTTTTTAATAATAAAAAAAATTACAAATAAAATTAATTTATTTGGATAGTTTCTTTAAAAATTTGTAACTTTAAGAACTAAAATAATTCACTTTGATAATATAAAAACATAGACCAAATAATTATATAGACGATCAGTTTTATATAAAAAATTTTTAGGGTTTTTTTTATGTCAGTCCGTACAATTTTGGTTCATTAATTTAAAATTTATACAAGTAGGTACTTAAATAAAAAAAAAAATTTCACCATGAAGCGAATTTGAACCCTAACTTATTCATCTTCAAATTTTTAAAATGCAACAAAAAAAATTTATCAGTCATTTGTTTCTGTTGTATGTGTATATTAGAATAGAAGCATAATCTGCGTAATACAAAATGTAAAAGTTACGAAGTGATTTTGTATTAATATGCAATATATGTATATGTATGTATTTATATATTATAGATAATAAGTAAGATAATAATCTTATATGAATAAGCAAGTGCGTATGTTCTTTTTGGTGTATATGGAAATGTAGACAAAATATATTTAAGTGAATAGTTTTTATTAATGACATTATAATTTCTATTAATATTTTCAACCATGTTATTGTTATATTATTATGAGCATATGTATATACATATATGTATGCAGAAATATTATAAAATACCATAAACAAAGAACAAGGTATTTACAAACATACATATAGAAAATTGATGATAGATCTTTTGCATTTAAAAGTGTTTTAATATAAAAGCAAATTGCTGGATTAAGACTAACAGAAAGAAGAACTGTCTCGCATTTTAGCAATTTACATTTATATTAAAACACTTTTAAATGCAAAAGATCTACCATCAATTTTTGGTTAATGAAAATTTTCAACATTTTAAGCTTAAAAGTTTTCAAACATTAAAAGAACTGTTTCTTATACTAGCAATTTACTTTTATATTAACACTGTAACAAATTCCCAAGATTTACCTTCAATTTTTTATTTTTTACATTTTAGGGGGCTACTACTACTTTAATAAAAGTATATATTGAAAATAATATTTTTTTTTATTTTTTTGTTTTTTAATTTAAAAAAGTTTCTACAAAAAAATTTACAATATAATAGCTACCTACCTTCAGTACTTTATAAGTTAAAAAAAAATTTTATAAATTCAAAACGTGTAAAATTGAAAAAATATTTTGATATTGAACCCAATTAAATATCTATCTATAAAATTTATTTTTACTAACTATTGAAATCTTTATAGTATTTATTATATAAGTATTTACTATAGTATTATCTAACTATACATTGTGTTAAAAAATTACTATAGTAAAGTTAAAATGAAAATGGGGAATCTTATATTCACGCAAGTTAAGTAATCATTTATTAGTTAAGAAAAAAAAAAGAAAAATCAAAAACAAAAGTATAAATTTTATAACTTTAAAGAATTTTTTGAGAATTGATTTTCAAAAAAATATAACAAAATATTTTATAGTTCTATATATTGTGTGTGTATTGAGTATGGGGGTCCTTTAAACTTACTTATCTCCTTCTTTATAATTTTTATATTTTTTAATTTTATTGTATATTTTTTTTCTTCTTTTCCTTTTTTCTCTCTCAGTCTATCTCTTTCTATTTTATGTTGTAGTTTCTTTATTTTAAAACAATTTTATTTATATATTTTTTTTTTCATTTTTTATTTTCTTATCCTGTTTTTTTTTTTTTATTTCATTTTTAAGAGATAACGGTGAAGGATGAAAATGGAATCGTAATCTTTCTTAAGGTATAATTCTTTTTTTTTTTGTTTTTTTTTTATTCTTCTTTTTTTTTTTATTCTTATATTTATTATATTTTTTATATGGTCGTATTGTATTTATAATAGTTGTATATAAAGGTATATATAATTATATAAATATATATATATATATATTAAATTTACCTATACATTTAAAAAAAACAATTTTTTAAGTAATAACAACAAAAAAAGTAAAGGAATAGATTTACAAAGACAGTTGTAAGTATAATAAAAGGGTAGTTTTTTTTTTTTATATCTTATTACAATTTTCTTGTATTATTATTATTGTTGTTGTTTTTAGATATTTTTTTTTTTTTTTTTTTAGAGTTTTTCTTTTATTTCATCCCCCATAAAGCATCTTTATTGCCGAATTTTTATAATATAAAAAAAGAAAATAAAAAAAAAAAAAAAATAAAATTTATAAGAATTGAAATAATAAAAAAAAAAAAACTATAAATCTATTCTAATACCCATTACCTTCACATTAATATTAAAAAAAACAAAAAAAAATACAAAAAAATAAAAAGAAAATAAAAAATCAAAAAAAAAAAAAAATTGGAAAAACTTTTTTTTACACACTGAGGAAAAATTCCTTAAAGGTAGAATTTCTTTTTTTTTTTAATTTTTATATTCCTTAAGATTTAATTTTAGATATTTATATAATTTATTTGTAATTTTGTATATTGATTAATACTTTAAAGTATATTTCGAAATTTATGAGTATTTGTATATACATAATGGGAATAATATAAAGAACCAAATGTATATAGTGATGTTCAATATGTGACTTTAAACCGCATTAGAAGTTATGATATTATTGACCTAAATATGAATTTTAAATATTTTAATTAAAAATTGAGGAATTGTTTTTTTGTATTTCAATGATCAATGGTTACATTTCCAAAGAACGAAAATCGCAGAAGTTGCTTAATGGCTTATTCAGTATTCACCCAGATCAGTAGACAGTTATAATATCATTTCAGTGAGTTTCAGATTATCACCAGTTTATTTACATATTTAGGATAGCAGAACCTAAAGCTGTTTTTGAGAACAGTGTTTTTGTTTTTCGTGTCCTTCTACAAGGGGACATTAGGCTTCAATTTGGCATCTTTATCTCACATAATTTTCTGCTGCTTTTTTACATTTACATTCTCACATATGAGGTTGTATTGGTTCAGTTCATTTAGTACTGTGCGTCTTCAGATATTATTTGGGCCTATAAAAGAGAAGGTTCTATTTCAAAGTTATGCGACTTATATTGTTGTAATATTTTCTTAGCGTATGACCTATCCATCTCCATTTTTTCTTCCTTTGTTACTTCAGTATAAGTTCTTCTTCTGTAATTCTTTATAGTTTTTCGTTGCTTATTTCTGGGAGGCCACAATATTTTGTATTTGATGCGTAAACATTTATTAATGAATAATTGCAATTTCTGACAGTTGATGTTAGATATCAGCTATATTTCGCTGTCAAACACAATCACGAATTTTTCACAAGCATTGAAGATCCTAAGTGTAGTTTTTCTCGAGATCTGGGTTTTTTTACATAATGGGTAGAATCGTCTGAAAGTTACTCTGGTTTTGTTAAGCTTGCTCTTCAAATCTACCTTTTAACTCTCTATATCTCTTTCTAACTCTATTTAAAATAACTAATTTTTCTTTGCGTGTTGCAGAGTAGAGTGACTCGCGTATTGGCAGCTCTGATTTCGATTATCTTCTCACCTCAGATCCCAAAACTTAGAATTAGAAAGCTAAAACCATATAAAACCATACTTATCAAAAAGCTAAAACCATACATAAATATTTATGCAGTTATGTGTAAATACATTAAACTGATAGCATAGAAGTACATACCGCAATACTATTAGGATGAGGAATCTGAACTTCAAAGACTTCTTAGCTGCATCTTATGCAACGAGGTAAGCTGCATCAAATAGTTTTCAGATTTTAACTAGACTAATTTACTTAATATTAAATATATTTGTATTTATTTTACTATTAAGTTTCTTATCATAACCCTAAATTTGAATACTGTATAAGTCCGGACTGGCTTTGATATTTCATTGTATATTTCAAAACTTTGCTATAATATTGAAAAGGGCAGAACTTCCCAATAAATCATTGCAACAGTTGCCTGTATTTAATTTGATACGGAAAGGTGATCAATAAATCTAAGGTAAGTGATCGATTAATCGATTAATAATGTATTTTTTAAAATGAATTAAATTTTAAATACGCACATAAGTAAGTATTTTAAACGTTAAAATATCACAATCGTAGAGTAGGTTGTAAAACTGATACCGCATATAAACAAAATGTTATAAATTAAAATCACAAAATCAAGTTAATTTAAATATAAACTAAATGAAAATTCTTGTGCGTAAATCACTTTGAGTGTTTTTTAAAATTTTTAATTTTTTTCAATTTCGTATGCCCTATGACATTTAAATAATTTTTATTTTAAACAATTTTTTTAAGGTAAAAATAATAAGTATTTTTTTTTCTTTTGATTACTAAGATCATAAAATTTATTTATAATTTTCTTTTTTTATTCTGTGTACATTTTTTTTTCCTAATAAACTTAAAAAAACGCACAAAAAAATAAAATGAAAAACAACCACCACCACTTCCACCAGCTCTTTACAATTTTCTCAATCGTTATCAGATCAGCCTATAAAAAAAAAAAAAATGTAAAGCATAGAAAATAAAAATTTAATATTTATTTTTTTTTTATTATTTTTTTTATTATTATTATTTTTATTTATTTTTTTAAATTATCGAATTTTTCTTTATGTTCACTGGTCCTTTTCGTTTCTTTTTAAAAAAAAATAAGGGACTTAGAATGAACTAAACAACTAACTACCACTACTACTATTATACTGTTTTACTACTTTAATACTAATACAAATACATTTAAAACTATATTAAATACACTATTACTGTTTTTACTACCGTTATTTATATATATATATATATATATATATATATTTAAAAATATAAAAAATATAAAATAAAAATTTTACAGTAAGCAAGTAACAAAATAATAAACAACAGCTCTAAATAACGGTATAACTGTAAAAAAAAAAAAATCCCATAAACTAGTAAATAAAAAAAAAAAAAAATAATAAATAAAAAACTTTCTATTCTCTATTCGCAGTTTTTATATTTATTATTTTTATTCTCTCATTTTTTTTATTTTATATTCTTCATTTAGATACTTTACTGCTCGTTTCAGATTTTTTTTTGAATTTTTCCAAAATCAGGGGATGAGGTTGGGGTTAGGGTTGGATGAAGAAAAATACTTTTGAATAGAAAATTTAACGGACCAAACTGTTAAGAATAAGATAAAATTTTGGAAGGGGTGGGAAGACGAAGGTAAAGGCGAAGGACGAAAACAATTTTTATTATATAGTCGCGTCGTTATTTTAGACTTAAACTATAAAAGAGAAGTTAGAATAAATAAAAAAATAATAAAATAATAAGAAGGAAAAGGACAAAAGCAAAATAATATCCATCTTTATTCAGTTTTTTTTTTTTCAAAACTTTTGGTCTCCTTTTATTCAGTATTTGTATATTGTACATCTTTTCATTTTACTATTTTTAGTAATAGTACTTGTTATAAACGAGTGGAGATTGATAAGTTTTCGTAAGTATATGATAAGATGATGGGTTTAGGTTTTGGTGGAAATTTGATTCTTATAGTCGAATTACATAAGAAAAACTAACAATCGAAACACATCTGATGGTTTAAATTGGAGCTACAAGTAGGGGAAGTTAGTTTCGGTGCATTATAATTATTGTTAATGCAAAAGATTTTTCAAAATCAAATTCAAAAATCAAATTAGGTCTTAGGGCCATTTGAAGCCATTGTCTGATAACACTCGAAGCCATTGTCTGATAAAAATAACTAGAGCGACAAGTACGGGGAAGTGAGGTTCCGGTCACCGTGATTATTCTCAATAATCAAAATTATTTAATATTGTAAAAGAATCAGATTAGGTCTTAAGCTTAGGCAGCTTTAGATATTATGTAGAGCTTAAAATGCTGGTTGGTAAGATTGAGGTAGGAGAGTGGTTAGAAGGAATCAAAAGCAGGTTAATGGGTTCAGAAGACTAAACATCAGATTAGGCCTTATGTAATAACAACTAACACTCGAAGCACTTGCTTGATAACTGGAACTAGAGGTATAGGTACGAGGAAATAAGTTTCGAAGCAATCTCCAGGTTGAAGCAATTTCACAAATAGCCATGGAACAAAGAAACTCAAAGACATCTAGCTATGTCTGTTAGTACAGTACAAATTAATAAATGGGAAGCTGAGATTTAAAATTGTTATAAACTAATCAAAATTATTTAAAAACAATAGTTTACGTCTATGAACGATACTATAGGATTAATCTGAATTCAGATGATTATCTTCGCAGGTTGTAATAGAGTCCTGCGGTCTTTTGATAACATTCTTTTTAAGAGTGCATTTATATTAGAGCTGCGATAAGTGATACGAGCGTCGATAAAAGCATTAAGTATAAATGCTCTTATCGACGCTCTTATTACTTAATGCAGCTCTAACATAAACAACATTAAGGTCCACCACTAAATAAAATCCCCTCGTATCTTAAGTTTAAATAAATTTATATACATCTATACTTTTTTATTTACTAAACACTATATATGAATTATTTTATTTAGATATATATATATACTTGTATAACTAAAATAGTTGGGATATAACTGTTTTGTGTGTGAAAATAAAATTTATCTTCCCCGTGGGTAGTTTACAATAAAAAAAATTTTTTTTTTTTCATTCTTTCATACATCTTTAAGGACAAGTGCTTGGGACGCAGTGCTATTTTATTCGCTGAATTTATTTTCTTTAACATAAAACAGTTCATTCATTTTGACAGGATATCGGGAATGGTTTATATATATATACATATAGTTTTGAATAGAGGTTAGAATGTTTAAAAAAAAAAAAAGTGGCCCATAGATGATTTTATTATTATTTTTATTTATTTTAGTTTTTTTTTTTTTTTTTTTTTAGATTATTATTTAGAAGAGGAATATAAAGAATATTTAAAAAAAAGTGTACATGTATTAAATAACGGATATATTGTATACAATAATTGTGCAATCCATATAAATATATATATATATATATATTAATAAAATTTATTTTATTTTCTATGCCCTCGTTAACTTTGTCTTATTACTTTTTATTACACTATATACATATATACTGTACTGTCAATTATTTGGGGTATTTTGTGGGGTAGTATAAGTAAGTTTTGGATAAGATTTGGGGCAGTTTGAAGAGTAGTTATTTTACTACTTTGTTTGAAGGAATACAGGAGCGGTGAGAGAAGTATTATAGGGTGGTGATAAATATTATTTTAAATTATAGATTTTTTTTTTCTCGAGTTGTTTTATAGTGTACCTTTTTTTCAATTGAATGTGTGTAAGAATGTGTGTATACAATTAAATTATCTTCGGAATGTTAAATTAATTTTAGAGAAAAAATTTTTAAATAAAAAAATACATTGTTTATGTATGTGTGGGTGTTGTATACATAAGTATTTTAGTTTTTATTATATTTTTTTGAAAAATTGAAAATTTTTTCATGAAAAAAAAAAAAAACAAAAAAAAATTAATTTTTTTTTATTTAATTTTTATTTTCACTCTTACGGGAGTAGTTTTTAGGAATTATATGAGGTACTTAACATTTAAGAAACTCGCGGGATTTAATAAATTAAAAAAAAGAGAGGCAAAAAAAAAACAATAAATAAAAAAAATCTGTTATCCTTGTTTTGTGATGTAATATTATATATCCCTTTGTGAATGTATTAGTTTCTTGATTTTTTAAAGTTTTTTTTTTTAAGTATTGAATGTAGAGTTAGTAGAAAAAACTTAATTTCACTATAAATTTTCTATTAGATTTTTATTTCGTCCTTTTGTTTTATTTCGTCCTTTTTTTTATTTCGTCCTTTTTAATTTTAGTTTCGCTTATTTTATTTTTATTGAAGGGAAATCATCAGAAATGATTTTGTATTAGAGTGTTTATTAAAAGAATGTTCGTAAGAACAAAAAAAAAGGACATTCAGCAGGAGCAGCTATACATAGTGTTGAATTGTATGTTATTATTGTATATTGAATGAATATAATTTTTATAACTTTTCTGGTATTTTGTTTTAAATATAAATTTTATAGATTTGTAATAAGTTTATGGATAGAGGATGTTGATTGGATACGGAGAGATGGAAATTCGATTAGGTATTAGTTATGTATAGAAAATTGAAGTGGATGAAAATATGCAATTGAAGTATTGTGTTGTTATAGTAGCGAAGTTTATGAACATTTTTTTGTTTTTTTATGGAAGGTGGAAAATTATAAAATGAGAAAGTTTTGTATTAATTTGTAAATGAAAATTAATGAGGAGACAGATTGAATGGAAATAATAAGGTTTAGTTTAGCAAATGGAAGTTATTATTATAATTTGTCTAGTGTAAAATTTTAGATTATCAACCATTTAGGAGATCTAAGATCTAGACAACGTTAATGGTATATGTCTTTTAGCTCAATAATAAAGTTGAAACCAAACTAAAATTGATAGAAATGGGCGAAGTATGCAGCAGAAATCGGCTTGAAATAAGGAAGAGCAAGTTCAAAGTAAAGGCATTCAGTATTACGTCGATAAATGATACACCGCTTGAAGATGTAATAAAATAAAATTATTTTGGGTACATAGTTACAACCAGATCTGTGGCATATGACAAAGCAACAACCAATTGAGCTAATCATCAGAAAGAAAAAATATAGCTTTGGAGAACATTAACTTACAACACTATCCCGAAGAAGAAGGAAGGAGTAAAACTATTTTAAAACAACCCAAACAACAATTTCCTTGGCTTCTCTACTGTTCGTTTTCTATCTATTTTCTCATTCAATGCATGCTTTGGAATGTGGGAATTTGGCATACGTTATATGTGACCAGCCCACCTAAGACGTTATATCTTGATGTATGTCACAACATCGCTGTCGGTATATAAATTGTATAGCTTTGCGTTGGATCGCATTCTAAGGTCGTCTGGATGCCAATAACATTCTTGTCCAGTAGCGGTATCATTCTGTAATTTTCACAGTTAAGCTTCTGTCCTTTTTTTGTAAATTGGGCATATAATACTTAGTTGCCAGTCAGCAGGAATTTTTTATGATTTCTTTTAACACTTTTTAATATGTAGATTAAATATGTACCAATTTTTATAGTATTATATTCTAATTATTTGCAATCTCTAGTTTAGTAGATCGCACATTAGAAGACTATTTAATACCTTGGAGATATCGCTTCTACTATAAACATTTTTTATGAAAAGAGTCTCATATTTTTTCTACTAAAAATTTCCTATTTAATTAAATTTTATTATTAAATATCGCTAAAACTTTATTTTTATTCATTTTCCTTTCAGATTAAAAAAAAAATGAAAGTTAAAAAATAAAAAAAAAAATAATAAGAAATTAATCTCAAATGTTATAAAAAAATAAAAAAATTTCGAAAGGGTTGAGTAGTTTTTCATAAGACAGGAAAAATTATTATTTTTTTTTTTCCTTATTATTTTGTCAACCTTTGTGTACTTAATAAAGGAATTTTTCTTTATGTATTTTAAGCATTATTATTATTTAATATGTAAGTATATAATATTATATTATATACATATATAAAAATATTAAAGATTTTTATCCATTTTTTTTTTGTAAATGAAAAAAAATCAAAATTTTGTCATATTCAAGTCTTCTTTTCTTTACATTTTTCTTTAGCAATTTTTTTTTTGTTTAAAGAGCTAAAACGTATAGACCTAATCACGATAGAACTTTCAACCCTTTTTTTAACTTATTTTTTTTTTTTTTTAATATATCCTCCATTTTTTTCATAACTGTTTTTTTTTTGTTTAGGGAACGGAATAAACATAAAGAAAAACGAAATATCAAGATATTTTAAAAACTAAAAATTATAATGCGGGAATTACAGAACCTGGAAAAATTAGAGAAGCAACAACGAAATATTGGAGTCATAGGACAAAAATTATAGTTACCTAATGCTATAGTCGCTATTAGATTAGTAATATTTTTTAATACCTATAATATTTAGCAGTAGTTAATAAGTCATGAATTGAAATATCAACATTTCCTGGTATCAATGTCAAAAGAAGGTTTTGCGCCACTTATATTGTAGATAATTGGCGCTGAGGCAGGAATGTGCCAAATTAAGCGCAAATAATGAAGATGAATAGGACATACTTTGAGAAAACACTGGCATGATACAACAATTATAAATTTGGAATAAAATCTCAAAAAAAGCCTCAGATGTGTTCGATTCTAAAATACCTGTCGTCGCACCAAACCCGTCGTGTTCTCTTTTGAGAATCAACAAATTTGGGAAGAAATTATTATTATTTTATGGGGAAATTAATATTGCAAAAGTGAAATCAGTGGAGAGACATGTTGATTTCCTAAAAAAATAATGCTTTGACGAAGAAAAAGAGAGATATAGCATAGACTTGCTTATGTATCAACAAACATTTGTTGTTGATATTATAATTCATTCATTCTAGTGTTTTATTCATTCTTTGGAAGGTGACTGTAAGTGACTGTAGCTGTAGGTGACCAAAGCTAACTGTAACTTATTCACTAGACCTAATTTTAAATAAAAGATTGTGGACTAGAAGATTCCGGGAATTATGACTTAATGTTAGTTAAAGAAGTTCTAAAATTTCTTTTGCTAACTCTTATATCAAATGCCTGAAGCAAAGGTCTTTCAAGTCACTTTATATGAATTCCGATTTTTTTGCAACCTTCTTATAACATTTAACTTCTTGATTTTCTAATTCTTCATTGTGTTTTACACTTTAGCTGTTCCTTTAATACCTTCATTAGAATTAAAGTTAAAAAAAATTCCCTGTATATGTAATTAAATTGGAACGAGTAGATGTTTGTTCCTAAGCCTTTCAAATCTTTTTTACAACAACAAAAAAAGAATGTAGAAAAAACTCTCATTTTTTTTAAGTTCTTAGAATGACAAAAAGTCAACTTGTCATAACCAGACCACTTGAAAAATCAGAATAAAAAAATAAAAAATTATTAAAGAGGTTTTTTTTTTAAGACAAAAATCTGCAGAAAAAAAAATAATGCGAAAAAAAAATGTTTTTTTTTGATTTAGTTGGAGAAAAAAAAAAGAAAGAGAAAGAGAAAAAAAACACAAGTCTTTTTCTAAATGAAAAGAACTGTTGAAAAAAAAAATCACCGTTATTTCTTTTTTTTTATTTTTAGTTAAAAGACGGAAAATCCTGCTTGAAACTCCCCTGTGCGGTAAACAAGTGCCCGTGTGGAGTTTTCATTTTCATTTTCAACTTAAAATTTTTTTTTACTTTTTTCTCTTTTCTTTTTGTTATTTTCAGTTTCATTTTCACTCAAAATTTTGTTGTTGTTTTTTTTGTTTTATTTTTCCTGTTTTGTTTCTTATCCTTCGTCATCAAAATTATTGTTATTATGGGATGAGGTGATCATTATCATCATCATCATTAGTATATTATGACGAAAATCTTATAGTATATCCTGTGTATTTGTATATTGCCAAACGGTTGCCATATGCTCTAATGATTTGTTTACCAAGGTCACAGAAGGTTCTTGTAAAAATGAAGTGCATATTTAATTTGACACGAGGCAAATATTAGTTTAGGGTAAAAAGTATCGAGAAATAAAAAATTTTTTAAACATGGAGTAAGAAATAGTATAAGGTAGGTAGGTAAGGAAGACGGTGACTTCAGGTTTCTCCGCAAAGGCCCACTTAGCATTAGATTGCATCATTTTTTCCCTTTAAACCCATGCGACCTTTGTTAATGTTGTGAAATAATGGATGACCGAGTGAGAGAAGTCTGGTTCTGGGTAGGGTCGAATATTTGCAAAAATGTTTGCCAGCCCAAGTTGCTTAAAATCACTTATATCGTACCCAGTAGAATGCGTATCCTATATTTAACTAATTGGTTGACTCGAACCTAGTGCAGATTAACTTAACAGAATTTCAATTTAAATTCAATTAAATTTTAAAAAGTTAGGTTAAAAACTGTACTGTACTGTAAAATGATTAAATATAATGGTTACTTTAACTTTTTTGACATTATTTCTTTCTTCCACTCGTATTATATGTTGATGGTTAATTTTCATTTTCTATACTATTTTTCCCAATGCAGTTTTCATTTTCACTATGAATAAGGAAAAAAAAAATATACCGTTATTGTTTTTGAAATTTACAGTTAGAAAATTTATTCTTTATCCTTGGCCTTGGTCTTGGAAATATTTTTTTTCTTTGCTTGCTTATTTTTTAAAAAATAACAAAAAAAAAAAAAAATGGAATAACTTTGTTAAATGAGTTTAATACGAAATAACCGTATTAACTTAACTGTACCTATGCTATTGAATGCGTAATTTGTTAGAAGATATTTTAGGTTTAAAAAAAAATATGCTTTTACATACATAATCATAAGATATATATTGTATATGTTATACCTTTGTTTGTATATGTACATTAGTATTCTAAAGTTTATAAGTAGCGACTTACTATATTTTTGAATTGCTGTCTGGATTTTTAAATGTCAAATTTTTGCGAGAACATTAATTAAGGTGTCTTAAATGGCAATGAAAAGTTTGTTGATATACCAACAAGGTTATAATGTATTGTGACTCTTTATATATTTGAGCCTCTAAAAATGTGTTAAATGCCAAAAATACAGTTCTTTCTGATCTATTTTGCACCAAAATATTATTTACTATTACTATTATTATGCTTTTACTAAAAAACTGCTATATATGATGCAGCGCACTTCTTTCATAAATACGCTCTGTCTCATTATAATTAAACATCCAATCCAATTTTCTCCATACCCCATAATCCAAAAATCCAAATAACTTGCACCATTATCCCAAATTCCCAACCCTTAATCAAGCTATACATTTGTATCGCAGGTTCGCTCCTAAAGTTTCGTTCAAAAAGGGTGTGGTTTTTGTTGTGTTTCTCACACTCCCCAAAGGAAAACCGCATGTTTCAATGGTAGGCAGTCGTGCTTTCAATTCTCTCGTAAAAAAATTAATTAAAAATGAACTTGACGTTTGTAATTTCCGTGGAACTTATTTAGGTTCGGCTTTAGTTGGCATTCTTCTCTCCCATTTTCTAACTTTTTATTACATATTATGCATGCAAAGCTTAGGTAAGAGTAAGCTCTTCTCTTCTATTGTTTTCAAAAACACATTGATTTTAAAGTTCTAGAATATGAATTGATGGAAGTTGAAAGATATGAGTTAAACTCCAGTCTACATTATGCTAACTTTGAAACTTTTAATGAAAAACTACTTTTTGAAGACCATGCGGCTGGGTGGCATAGTTGTTAGAGTATCGATCTTTTTTAGTTCGGAAGAACCGGGATCGAAGTACAAGTGAAAGATTTTATAATCAATAATTGAAAATACTTTAAATAAATTATAAATAAATCAATAGAATACTATATTCAAATAATTTTAATTGAATAATATAACTCACAGATATAGAAATTAGTTATAACTCAAATTCAAAATTATTATAAAAAAAATAGAATTCTATCTATTGAAGTGCGGAATTTATTAAGATCAATCCCAATATTAAAAACAATATAATAAGTCCAGAATCTTTCCTCCTATTCCAACATGTGCCTACTGTATAAGATAGTCTTAATAGTCTAACAGTTGAACTGGTGGCACTTTTAAAATAGCAAATAAAACAACATACCATTAAAATAGTAATTAATTTAACAGTGTTACTATGATTACTGAAAATGTTTGACCTAATTGTATATTTAAGTGACAAATGCTGACCTTTGACCTATACGTCAATAGTAAAACTGACCCTATCACTGTTTCCCTCAACTCTATCCCATTAGTTGAATACCAATTTTTTATATCCCGTCTCTTTTAGGTAGTGAAATTTTGACTTAAAAACCTGAATTATACTTTTGGGGTAATCATTACGCATTCTAGTGTTTTACATATTATACACTGCACTTGAAAACTGGTATTACAAAAAAACCGTTCTTTTGTTTTGATGTTGTTGTTATTTTTATTTTCTGTTTAGAAAATAATTTCTGGAATGGGGTTAATTTTAAGGACACTGTTGTTAACTGACCGTAAGGTTATATATTTTATATTTCATTTATTTATGAACAAATTTATAAATATATATATATGTATACACACATATACATAATATATTATTTATAAATAAAAATAAAAAAAAATTTTATTTGAAAATAATTTGGCAAAAAATAAAAACAAAATGTTATATTGTGGTTTTTTTGTGTGTTTGTTGCGATTGAAATGGAGTATTGAACTAGAAATAATTGTTTCCATATAATGCCTTCCTGTAATAACATTGATTATATAAAATATAAATTTAACTAAAGTATTACAGTAAGAAGATAGGGGACGAATCTTTTTTTTTTTGGAATGCACATTACCTTATTAATAATTGCCTTTTTATATGTGCGTCTCCACTTTGACTGAAGTATTTTTAAAGTGCAAAACTGAATAGCAACTAATTATTGATAAAAATTTTTTGTATTCTTATTAAATGTATTAAAAGCCAAATAAAAAAGGGGTAAAATGTACATTTAAATATTTTTCATTTATTGAAGTATAGCTAAAAACAAAATGCTTGAAATAATTTCTATACTGGACCTATAACATTTTAAGTTATGAAAGTTTTCAGATCCACAGCAGTTTAACTAAAAAAAAAAGAGGAAGAGTGTTGTAGAGTAGACCCTGTAAATTCTGGGATACCCTTGTGATCGTAATATAGACATTATACCATTCAGTTAATTACTTGTAGCAAAATTTTAAATACACAACTCATTGAACTTTCAGTTATGTACAAAAGAAAGGATAAGCTGAAAGGCAGCTCTTCGAACCTCTTTCACAACACCTACTATATTTTATTAAGACATTTGCAATTAAAGTTAAATACTATTGACTAAAATTTAGATACTCAGCTTCATTAAATATAGAGTAATGCTTATATAAAAGAAGGAATTGTATGGCAGAAATCCGAACCCACTGCAGTAGGCTACAAATTTTTACACAAACATTGGCCATAAAACTAAACTATTGCCAACCCGAAACTGATTGGCATAATTTCAGGCAACCTGCTTCATTAGGTATAGAGTAATTCTAATATAAAAAAAATAAGTTGTATGACATGTATTCGAACCCACTGCACTACCCCAACTAAATTTTGTACAAGCTTTAACCGCACTAACCTAACTGCCACAGCACTAACCTAATTAAATTTTGCACAAGATTTGTCCATAAAACTAATGACAAATTTAGTATTACAAACATAATGACAAATTTATTATACCCTTTGGACCTATAGTCGTACGGGTATAAAAAGTGTGTTTAAGAAGGTATGTAAATTTTATTTAACATTTTTTGAGGGAATTCAAATCTAGTCGCTTTGTGTCCAAGAACATTACAGAACAATTTTTCTGAGATATTGAGGGTTTTGTTATAAATATTATGTTAAATTAAAATCAGAATGACGATTGCTTTTACGTATTTCATTCGTAATGTTGACTAAAACGATGCCCAAGATGGTTTTTACTACATTTAGAGACTTGATTACATGGAAAAATATCTAACAACGAAGAGAGACTTACAAATCAAAATAAATGGACCTAAATACTACAAAAGTGTTGATAATTCAAGTCATACAAAAAAACCTTAATCAGAAGCTATACTAAAATTTGAAATTGCACTACCTTATACTCTCTTACCAGCCGTTTTAATATAAGGTAGAATTTAGAGGTGGAATGAAGACGAGTTATTATTTGGTCATCTTGTACTTCTCAACTCTATTTAGTCAATAAAATAATTCATGTTTAATTTGAATGTAAAAAATTGAATACAAAAATATAGACAGCCACTTGGAATTCAAATCTTTTGTTTTCAAGGAAGTGAAATAAATTCAAGGATTTAGTGAATATTAAATTTTATTCTTTCTTATGTATTTCAATGTAATAGACCAAATAAATTTCAGGAAAACGGATATAAGATTCCAGAAATTTTGTTTTTCTATTTGCTGTATGTATTATGATTAAATTATGCATATTTCCTTTTTTTCCTAATGAAAGAAATGGAAAATTAATAAAATCGGTAGATATTCGGCATCTTATAGTATATTGGAGAGTTTAAATTTCTGTGTAGAAGACATTTGTATTGGATTTGTTTTGGAAGAAATAAAAAGTAATGCTGTACAAATCAATATCAAATTAAAAAAAATATTAAGGTTCATTTAAATATAACTTTTCTATGGTTTTTCCTGTGTTTGAGAAAAGCGCTTTAATCTTAAGATAATAAGATGTGTATCATATTTAAATTTTAGAGTAAAAAGTAAGGCGTTAGATATGTTTCCAGTTAATGAGATATTCATATTACTGATATTAGATATTATATAATTCTCTAATTTTATAAAAATATCATCAACACATTCTGGAACACTATTACTAATAGGAGCTTCAAGTATAAAATTTAAAAACTAATT
>OY720441.1:331939345-332002345 GCA_963082915.1 Dolichopus griseipennis | reverse complement strand
TTCAAATTTTTGAAATATTTCTTAGAATTTAGCTCCAACTCCATTAATTTTTAATATTTGAAACACGTGTTCAATTTTTAAATTTTAATTTTAGAAAGCTTTCTTTAAGGAAGAATTCAATAATTTTTTTTGGGATAAGCTTTATAAACTATTTTATACTACAATAAAAACTGTTTGACCGATTGGCTTCAAATTTTGTATACCTACGTAATAATGAAAGAGTATGGGGGTTGGTTCAATTAACAGACTTGGAATTTGTTAAACCATGTTATCTATGTAGAGAATAGACTCCTAAACTGCTCAGCCGATTTTCATGAAAATTTGTATATAGAGGTTTTTGGGTACCGAAAGAAATCGTGACCACCAAGTTGGGGCTGTGGTGCAAGGATTTAAACTTCTTTGCTCTAAAATGAAAACGGTTTGACCGGTTGACCTCAAATTTTATATGTGTGAAGCAATTTTAAAATGGAGTTGAGCCTGTTAACAGTCGATCCTACGATTGGTCACAAAAATTTTTTTCGAAGTAAATTACGCCAAATTTTGAAAAGTAGTTTGTACTGCTTTGAATTAGTTAGAAAGTTTCAAAAATTACTAGAATAATCCTAGAAATATCGTTTTAAAAAGATTGCTTTCATACATTTTAAAATTTACATGTCTAAACCGTGTGTAATTTTTGTGTTAACTTTTTGCAGTAACATCAACTATAATTAAACCTCCATTGAGAGGCGCAGCAACGCGCACCGGGTATTAGCTAGTATATAAATAATAATAAAAATTATGATAAAGTAAACAAATTTAACTTGATATTTTATAATTTAATTTAATATAAATATTTGACAAAAGTCCAGATTTCAAGCACCAGAATTTATAAAATTTTTAAATTTTAACCTCACAAAGCCGGAGAAAAAATACTAAAATATTTTCTGATTATTAAATTAAATTTTTGAGTATAAATACACCTCTATTTGTTAAACAGTATAATTATTTTATATTATAATTATAAGGTATTTCTATATCCGTGAGTTATATTATTCAATTAAATTTTATGTTTATATGTTGCATTTATTTAAATTTTATTGTTAATTTTACTGTTATATTTCAAAATGACTTCTTGAATTTTAATATTTTACTGTTTCCATTAGTGGATCACTTTATTTGTATTCTCTACATTGTTATTATAGAGGGGCATTTTTTTAGAACCTTTCTTCCATTGTCACTTATATTTGTACATATTTTTTCCTTTTGATATTTTTGAAGACACTTTTTAGAAAACTCCTTCTCTAAAAGATACCTCAGAAGTTACCTAAAATTTGATTACTGATAAAATGTACTAATTAATTAGTATTAATAAGAGCCATTATTAGTAGGCTATATTAGTCTACCTTCGGGTATTGTTAAATATATGAAAGATTTCAAAAGCAAGATTTATGGGATCTGTCTTTTCAAAGGTAGCAAACCTTTGTTATTAGCGGTTCGCTATATAATACCAGTCAATAACTTATCAGTTCACGATCTCTTGATATACTTAGTTGATAAATATTGAAAATAAAGCTGATCAGATTTTTATTATTATTTATTTAAAATGTTGCACCGTAACAATATTATTTTCAAAATTGCTTGTGTAAGGTGGTATATGTATAATCTGTTTTTATCGAGCTAATGGTGCTGCAGTTAAAATAAAGGTCTTTTATTGTATGATGGTTTTTACGAAACTTGGATTTAAATCACAGGTTAGAATCCATACTGCGGTAATTAGTAATTATTACAGTATTCGTAATAAAAAGATAGTTCTTTTAGAAGATAATTGATGATGTAGAAATAAAATATTCTGATTTTTGAAGAATGTTGCACTTAAACTGAGGCAATGCATTGAATGAATTAGTAAAAGTAATAACTCATTAAACTGAAGCAACTCTATGTGGTTACTCTATGTTCCGTTTTAAGTGAAAAATACCAAAAAAAAATTTTCATTTAATAATTTATTTATTAGTTACCATGGTAACAAAGATGAATGGACTAGGTAGCTTTAACCCTTGATAACAATTTCAGATGTAGGTTGCTTTTATAATATAAATTATTAATAATATTTTTTGTATTAGATATGATCTGTCTAGAGTTTGAATGCAAGACTCTTCGTTTGAAAGGAAGACGCTCTAACCACGTCGGTTAGAGAGGCTGACGTCATCGGTAGGGTACTTTTATTTAATAACTTAAATTTTTCAAAAAACATTAATTTTAATTTAATTATCACACTTTAAGAATGAAAACACCAAATATCTTCGCATTAAATTTATTAAAATTCAATAAAATTTAATTCTTTAATATTTCATGAGGAATTCCTCATTTTTCAGCACATTTTAAAAAAAATTCCTATAAAAATAAAAAAAAAACATTTTAAAATAAAAATGTCAAAAAAAAAGCATTAGACACTTTTTTCTTTTTTTCCTTGTAGATCAAAATACGGTTTAAGTCGGAGAATATTCAGAAATTTAAATAAATATACCATAACCTCAAATACATATACATAGTACCTATATTATTTATATTAAACAAATTTTCTCACCTTTTTTGTTGCTTTCATTTACATATTTCTTGTTGTTATTTTTTTTTTGTCACCTTTCATTTTTATCATTCATTCCATTAAAAAAAACATCCCCAATAATTTTCAAGGTTATTATTATTTTTATCATTCAATAATTCCTTTTTTCTTGTATATTATATTTATTTTTTAATTTTTTTTATTATTTTAAAGGTCGTCCGTCTTCTTATAACATCTTTATAATTTGTAGGCCGAGTATATTCCCCACGTTTGACAACAAATTTTGTTGTTGTTGTTGTTTTGAATGACAGAAAAAAATGAAAACATTTTATAAAATAAAAATAATAAAAAAGAATTATCAAAAAATATACATATAATATAGAAAATAAGAAAAACAAAATATATGGGAGACAAAAGATAGAAAAGAAAAAGAGAGAGACAACTTGTCAAAGATAATCATAACAAAATCCTGCCAATGACATAAAAACAAAAATATATAAAGCAAGTTACAACATATCAGACAAAAATGGCATCGTATCTAGGAATAGAAAAAAATTATAAATAGATTCTTGTTTTTTCTTAGAATAAGGGCAATCTTAATGAATATAACGGTACTTGGAAGTTGAAGAAAAGTATGTGTAAATTCAAAATAATAACTTTTTAGTTCACTTAATTCGCTTTTTATACATTTTAGTTGAAGAGGGACACGTTAGAAGATCCTTTTTATCACTCGTGCATGTTAGGCTAATAAGCCTGTCTCTATAACAATGGTGCATGTTGGAATGGGGATTATATTATATTCTTGTTATTAGAATGAAATCCTGAATGGTAGTTTTGTCGAATCGAAAATCCGTTTGTCAACTTTAACCAAAGATAATGAATACAACTAGATGTGCACAGTCCATATAAAACAAAAACCTTAAAATTCAAGCTCTTTAAAATAAAAAAAAGAAATAAAAAAAAAGCTTAAAGCTTTATACTCTTTTCATTATTAAATTAGAGAACGAAAAAAAACAAAAACAAAATAAAAGCTTTGTTGACTTTATTTTTTTGATAAAAATTTTGAAATATCTGAAGCCATCGAATAAAAATATTTTGAAGCGATCGAATGAGTATATGATCTTTTAAATTCAGAAAAAAGAAATCTAATAAAGAAAAAAATTAAATTTCTTGTAAATGTAAAATTTCTTGCATATGAATAATATAATACATATAAAGAAAGACGTGTAGACACATTAAAGAAAAAATAATGTAAATGTATTTCAGTAAAACTGAAATTAGAAAACTGCATTAGAATTTGAATTAGGTACATATTATATACAGTTCTTCTTTTAGTATTTCAATTTTACTGGTTTTTATGTTTATTGTTATTTAGGTTTTCTGATAACAAGTGTTTTCAATTTTACGTGGGAAAATTTCTTATGTAGCATAACGTGTAATAATGAATAGGTTTCATGATAAAACAGAACAAGATAAAACAGAATATGATAAAAAAGAACATGATTACACGTTTTTGTGTAAGTTTACCTAATAAATGCCTCTGTAAAATGCAATCATTATTTTCATTTAATTTTACCTCTACCTGTTGGTTTTTCCACTTTGTTTAAAAAATTTACTAGGGTACGATGACTTTTTGGCCTACTGTATATACCTGTTGAATAATTCTCGAAAAGAAAATTTAAAATTTTTTAAGTTTCCACCAAAGAATACTGCAAAATATGAAAAGTGGGCTAGTGCTTGTTGGCAATTTGACTACATAAAAAATTTAAAATGTCCTTATATTTGCAGCTGCCATTTTGAGGAATCTTATATTGGGCTGAGGAAATTATATTCGGAGGCTTGTCCTTCCCTTTTTTTTGTCAGAAGAAACCTCATTAGAAGAAATAAATACTGTTCCAAATAATTTAATTATTGATGATGATATTATTATGGAAAATTTAGATGAAATGAATTGGGAAACGAACTCTATTGAATTGAGTAAGCATCGTCATTGTAAGCATCGTCATAAAAAGAAAGAAATTTAGCGTATTAAAGAATATTAACGGGCAAATTGAAAAACGAAAATCAAATTTTAAAAAATTAAAATAAAAAATTAAAAGGCAAAAACAAAATTTTAAATAAACGAAAAGCAGTTAAGATTAATGAAAATTTAACTAACCGAGAAATATTTTGTCGTATGCAAAATAGGAATGATATATATTATTCAAAGGAGGAAAAACAATTATCTCAGCTAATATTTTTTAAATCAACAGCCGTTTATACCTTTTTACGGGAAAAACTTGAATTTTGTTTACCTTCCGTTCGCTGTATCTATAATAATTTGCCAATAAAAAGCTTAACTTCTTCAATATTACCAAATGAATTATTTGTAAAAATTAAAGAATATTTTTCTAAGCTTCCTAATCAGTCTAGAGAAGTTACATTAATATTTGATGAAATGGCAATAAAAAGAAATTTTACTTATTGTGAGAGATATGATAAAATTGAAGGTTTTGTTGATTATGCATGTGGTTCAGACAAGCGAGAGCCAGAAGTAGCTAAAAATGCTTGTGTATTTATGATACGAAGTTTGCATGACAGTTGCAAACAAATCTTGGGATATGTTTTGTCAGAAAATTCCATACCTATAAGTAAATTAAATTTTACCGTTATGGAAATTTTAAAATTAACACAGGATTTGAAAATAAAAATACGTACTATAATATGTGACCAGTCAAGTACTAATAAATCTTTTTTTAAACAGCTTGGAGCAAATGTAGAAAAGCCTTATTTTATTCATAAAAATGAAAAAATTTATCGCTTATACGATACTCCTCACCTTTTCAAATCTATTAGAAATAATTTAATGAAATACCCTTTAAGAAAATCAGAAAAGTGTGCTAAATGGAATATTGTTACAGAATTATTTGAAAAAGATAGTAAATCTTCTACACGTGTTTGTCCTAGATTAACGGAGAATCACATAAATCCAAACAATTTCCAAAAAATGAGTGTAAAGCTAGCTGTTCAAGTTTTAAGTGCAAGTATTTCTGCTGGAATCAAAACATATGCTGAATCCAATTTTTATGAAGATAAAGACTGCGCTATATTTACAGCGGAAGTTTTTGAAAAATTAAATAATTTATTCGACTGTTTAAATAGCAAGTCACTTTTTAATAAGGATCCATATATGGCTGGTTTGCAAAAAAATAATCATGTAAGGAATTTAATGGTAAGTATGATACAATATTTGCAGGATCTTAAATTTGAAGTGCCAAATAAAAAAATAAGAATAAATTGCTTGGATGGATTAATACAAACAACTAAAGCTACTCTTATGTTGTCAAATGATTTGTTCGATGAATATCATGATTGGTATTATATATGCACAAACAAACTGAATCAGGACGTAATTGAAAATTTTTTCAGTTTAATACGTTTCAAAAAAAGAAATCCATCCGCACATGAGTTCGGATCAATAATAGCAAAAATAATTGGTGTAAAAATGGTATTTTGTTCTAAGTTTGCCAACTGTGAAGAAGATAATGACAATATGCTTAATGTAGATTGGCAAAATATTTTACATGATGAAGAATCGAATGAAAATATTGTGACAAATGAAAATGATTTAAAGGGTATTTATTGCACTCAAAATACTTACACTGATTCTATAGATAATACAGATTCTATAGAAATTATTGAAAATCAGCCAGACTCAGCAGAAACAAGATTTTTATCAGAAAATGCAACAAGATATTTTGCAGAATTTGCAATGAAAAAAATTTTAAAACATAGTACAATTAATAATTGCAGTGATTGCGCTAAAAATTTGCTCGATAATGAAATAGCAAAAATGTCAAATGAAAGCGAACTTTTGATATATTTTAAGAATTTTAAAAATGATACCGACTTTGGATCACTTAAAGCACCCACGAATGAATTTTTTGAAATTTGTCTAAAATTTACAAATAATTTTGATAAAATTATGAAAACAAGCTCTCACGAAGAAGGGATATTATTAAAAATTAAAAATAGCTGTATAAATGATTTACATAAATGGTTTGATGAAGCTAATTCATGTTATAAACATAGAATAAAATTTGTAGAATATTTTCTATTGATTTTAATTAGAAAAAACTGTTTATGGATTTTCGAAAGAACCACATTAAAAAAAAATTATACTAGCGAACGAAGACTAAGAATTTTAAAAGAATAATACTGCAAGAACTAAGTGGATTAGGCCTATTGGGGATACCACGAAAAAAAAACGCGCCATATCCTTTACCTCTTTGGTGGTGTGGAAAATAGCATAAATTTATGTATTAGGGTGTTCCACATAAGAACCAATTCGTTATAGGACTAGTAAGGGGTTTTTAGAAAAATTCCATAAAAAAATCTATTGCTTTTGAACTCACTGGCAATGGAATAAGTAGTATATTTTTTGTAAAGTGAACTACGAGCTTAAATTTTTTATACTAATGATGTTCATATGTCGCATATGAACATTATTAGTATAAAAAACAATAACAGTTGCAAGATTTGAGGTGATTTACAAAAAATAAATTTATATTAAACTCAATTTTCTTTTGAAACACCCGATATTTTGGGTACATGGAAAAGCATATTTGAAAATACATAATGTTATATTATGAGCTCTTAAATTCTGTACTTAATAAATTTTTCTTATCTCTCACCGTTTTCGAGATATAAAGAATAGAAAAATGTGTTACAATGGGTAAAAATTTTAAATTTTAAATTAGAATTAGCGAATTTTAAAATACATTGATTGCTTGTAAGTAATTAGCACTTATTAAAAGAATTTTAAAATTAATGCGTGATGGGTATAATGAGTCTTCGGCTCTCAATAATCTTCTTTGAGCTGAGTGATTGAGAATGTTGAGACAAACAAAAAATTGTTCTGGAAGAAAGGGTCTAGTTTTAACGGTTTCTCAGATAACTCATTCATTATTCAACATTATTCGTATATGTTTTTAAAAATAAAATCATATCTTTTTCCGTATACAACATAAGAAGATAACATTTTAAATATTAGAATTATTTGCTAACATTTTAAATATTAAAATTTTTCAAAATCGTATAAGTTATTAAATTAAGTGTAATAACAAAAATTAAAGCTGAGAAAAATATTTTATATATTTTTATGTAAGTACCTATATATAATTTAAAAACGTTAAGAATATAAACATTTATCTTTACCGTTTCTATAATTTTTTAATTCAACAAAATATTTTTTGTTTCAGATGTGAAGTAAAAAAAAAAATCTATTAAACTTCATTCAACAATAATATTTAATACATGTATACATATCGCATTCATATACATGCTTACAAAAAAAAAAAATGCAAATAAAAAATTCTTTCTAATTATCTTCTTTAAATCTTTATACTATAGTGAAAATATTGTACGTTATGACTATAGTATAGTTAATCGACAGTCACGTGACATATTTATATTTTTTACTCTCTTAAAAGCTTTTTTAATTTTTAACGTGTATAAATGTGTGATGATATTAGACCCATATTAGGGTTTTATTTTTTAAAAAAATTTTTATATGGGAGTGCACATCTAGTTGTATTCATTATCTTTGCTTTAACTATAGAAATCACACCCAGGCTTTCTCGAATTAAAGGTTAGCACTCTAACCCCTGTGCCTCCCAGTCGTTTCTTAGAAAACTCCTTCTCTGAAAAAGCTAAAATTCGATCACTGTGCAATTTACTAGTGTTAATAAGAAGTAGCATTAGTAGACTATAGTTATCATAAAAAGTAGACAGCTTATTCCAAAATCGATTTCGTTAGTTCGTTAAGTTCGAAATATATATTTGTTTTTACTTCTAACGACTTTCAGATTAATTTCTTCATCCATTAATGTTGCAGTGTCTAATTTAAGATTCCAAACTCTAGCTAGTTTGACATTAATTCGATTCAATTATTAGTATTGAAACATCAGGTCTGAATATGTAGAATTATTTTTACCAGAAAAAATGAAATGTTTATTTATGAGAAGATAATCAATCTGATTACAGACCCTGTCGGATAAATCTTAACAGTGATCACCTTTGATGGAAGGGTAATAATTCTCGGCAAAAATCAATACTTCTTCTATCTAGAAATATTAAATTTTCTAGAGTGCAGAAAAATAATCAAGAAAGTTCTAAGCTAATAGAAAATCTTCTTAATCCTCTGGATTATGATAGGACTATACTTCCAAACAAATCTTCCCCGTAATCAAAACTGTGGATTTTTTAAATAGTGTCGGGTTTATAGACTTACGCAATATAATGGTTGATGCAATTAAGGGTTTTTTTTCGCAAGAGCTGGTGGAAAACATCCAAAGTCACTTAAAATCAATGTAAGGGGTTTGTCCGGTAAGTTTTGAAGTTTAACTAAATAAAGCCACCTTATTTCAAAACCAAACGTGGAATATACCTTTAAAACAAACGTAAATTTTGTAGTATTTTTGGGCGGACTTAGGAATGAAAATTGTCATTAGGAACTGTAATCAAAGGCTGCGCAATATAATGTTTGAGACGAGTAAGGTTTTTTCCGAAGAATTGGTGACAAACATTGAAAATCTTAAATAGTGTTGGAACTTAAATTACTTATATCACCCCCTTTTTTAAACCTTAAATGGAATTGAACTTCAATACAAAAATAATTTATGACTTTGATGACGAGGATTTGAATAGGAATAAGGAATTACGGATTAGATTGTATATAGGCAAACATTTTGAGGGTTGTTCTGAAGATGAATGTCATTAATTCTCCTTAAACTCCTAATTCTCCTTAGGTTTAGGTTCGTACAAATATTGTCTTTCAACTAGAGGAAACACATTACATAGTAACTGATTTAATAATTGGAACATAAGTTTAATAATCGAATTTACCGGAGCCGTCTTCAGATTCATTAGAAAAAATTATCTAGTCTTCCTTCTTAAATTAAATATAGCCCTCTTCAATTCATCTATATTCATAGTAGTTATTGGAAAGCCCCATCAATATACAAAATAGAAAAACTTCAACAAAACAATATTCTAACTAAATATTCATTCAATAAAGATTTCAGAGCTGCTTAAAAGATAAAGAAAATATAAAAATAAAAACAATTTTTTCATATCTTCTGGAAAAGGAAGAAAAAAAAAAACAAAAATAAAAATGTCCTGTTGAACACCAAAATGGAAAAAAAATAATTTCATATGTATCCTTAAATTACATACAAAATAAGAATCTTATTTATATAAACATATGTATATTAAGTGAAAGTGTGTATGTTTTATTTGTTATTGTTTTGTAGGTACGTATGTAAAACATATATACATACTATGTGTATATATAAAAGGACAATTGTGTCGCCTTTATCATTTCGTCAAACGGGATAAATCGTCGTCCTTTTTTTTTTTTTATTTTTTTTTTTTACTTTTCCAGAATAATTTCTTTTTCTGTTTTTGTTTTTCTTTTTGTTTTTTGTTTTTTTTTTTTATTGTGGCGGCGAAAAAACAAATAAAGGAAAAATTTTCACTCCCATGACAACATATTATTCAATTGAGTGTGGGTGGAAATGGACTTGATCTGATATATATATAGTCACTGTGATATGCTTTCCATATTCTAAAATTTCATATAATATGTACAGTACAAATCATCATCAACATTTTAAACCATCCTTTTGCAGACGATGTCGAGACAAAAGAATAAAAAAAAAAATAAAAAAAAAACAACAAAAAAATAAAAACAAAGAAAAAATGCAAAAAGATACCCGGAATGATGAATTCACCATAAGAATATATCAGAGATTCAAGAAAATGAAAATAAAACAAAAAAAAACTCGAAAAAAAGGACTCCAAAGGACTCCAAAAAAAAAAAAAAATAAAATGTTGAGACAGAAAACATTTAAACCGTTAGTTAAGAGTATTTTTTGTTTTTGTAAAAGTCCTAATATATGTTTTGTAGACACATTTCCATTTTCACATACCCATTTAGTCATATACATACAGTATATGTATATGTTGTATATGTTGTATTTGTTGAAAGAAAGTATTTTTCTCATAACGGTTAATAATATGTAAGGCGATTTTTTTGCGATTTTCGGAATTATAAAAAAAAAATTGGTGTGAAAAAAAGGGCACAAACTCAAAAAAAAAAAACACAAAAACATAAGACTAGGCTACTTACTTACTGCTATTGTGAATAAGTAAGGTTAGGGTTATACTTGTTGTTTTTTTCTTTATTTTTTTTTATTACTGGATTTGTAATAAGATTTAATATGTGTGTTGTTCTGTTGTTTCTTTTTCTTTATCTTCAATTTTTTGTCTCTTTCTTTTGATACAAGATAAAAATTGTAATAGAAGAAGAAAGTAATGATAGAAGTAATAATAATAACAGTAAAATTAAATGTGTATGAGACATCAGAGGAGTAAGTAAAAAAAAAAAGACATTTTATCATAGATGATCATTCAAAAGTTAACGGATTTGATGAACCAACAATTTGAACTGAATGTTTAATAGATTTAAAGACGCTGCTGTGGAATTTTTTTCCTCTTCTTATAATGGAGCAATCAAGATTATCTTATATTAACTTAAAGAAAAGTATCTTACGTATAACTAAATAAAAAAATAACTTGACTAATTAAAGAAGGATGATAACTCTCTCATCTCTCTCAAGAAAATATTTAAAATATTTTTGTAGCCGTATAACTATAAATCAAAAGGGCATACTAAATTTGCCATTACGACTCAAGGGTTTGGATCGAATAAGAATCGAAAATTATATCGATCTAGCTATGTATGTCCGGAAGTCCGTCTGTTCGTCCGCATGATAATTCAAAAAATAGAGAAGTTAGGATTTTGAAATGTTCACAAATTCGTTTTTATGCAATAGCCGTCATCGTCATTGAAATCCATCCATTTTGCTACAAGAGTTTGAGCAGCTTATACACAACTTTCTTTTTTATGGAAATAACTCTATACATGGTAAAGCTGAATATTTAGAATTTTGCCAAAAGTATTTAAGTTTTATGGCTAAGCTTTCTGCAAAATTTGGTTAATGTACTGCAAAGGGTTTTAGCAGTTTCCATACAACTTCATAATTTATATGAGCATTTCTCTATACCTAATAAAGCTGGATAAATTAATGTTGGACCTATTTTGCCAATTCTAAATATAAATTTTGATTTTACAATGAAGGCAGATTGGGTTTAAAATGAGGACACACTGTGGATAATGCTTAGTTTAATATTGCATATCATTTTCAACATATTTTGTCCATTGCAATTAAATTGTATTTTATATTTCTTCAACATTCATTTTAAAATATTTTTAATAGGTATATTGGTAGATAATTGGTAGATAATTTGTAATCATCCTTATATAAAAAGGCCAACATCATTTTATGGGTCCCGTTTCTGAGAAAACCACAGCACCGGTTTACATGATTTTTGGAGACTAGAAAATAATATTCCAGGAGTTTATTGATCTTTTTAATACGTTAGTTTCGGAAATACCGAATATTCCCCAGACTAAATATATTTGAAAGAGATATTTTTCAGATCTGTATTGAATATTATCTGTTGTGCTTTTTATAGAAAAAAAATTTTTTATTAGATATTTTGCCTGTAAATTTTTGTATATATTCTAATGTTCTTTTGTATTAGGCAAAAGCGGTTGCCTGTATATTGTAATATTGAAAATGTATTCCTTTTTATTTTTGTATAAAAAGAATTAGGAGAAACTCAAATTTTCAATCGAAACTAAGAAATATCAAAAAGTTTAAAATCACTTATTAAATCCTGAATATGTAAATTAGTTCACCTATTTAATCCTGAATCTGTTAGAACGTTCTGCAAAGCAAGTAAAAATGTTAGAAGTCTTAAAAAATTTAAAAACAATTCAATTTTAGCTCTTTAACTTGCACTATAACAAAATGAGGACTATTATTTATTTATTTATATACTTCAATAATGCCTAGACTTTATAAAAAATTCACAAGACAATAGGAATTCATTATTTAATTGGTAAATATCATTCAAAAGTAATTTTATGGCCTCTCCCCTCCCCATTGCAAGCCTTACTCTGCCACATATAAAAGAAAAAGGATCAAATCATGATGATTATTAAATCAAAATTTTTAACTTATAAATAAATAGGACTTTCAGTTTCAAAGCTAATAAAAATTTTCACAATAAAGTAAACTTCATGCCAACATTTTAAACCCAAACACTATAAGATCCATGTAATTTTCATAATGCATTTCTAAATCTTTTCAATTTTTTTCTTTAAATAAATAAAAAAATCTGAAAAATTTAAATGATTAAGAATGAATTTATAATTTTGTAAAAACTAAGAATACAAATAAAATCAAGGTTTATTCAAATTTTACCAAATATGTTATATAGAAAAAATAAAAAATTGAGTAGGCATATTTAAATCTCAGAGATCAAATTTATTTTACTTAAAATATAACATTTTATATTTCGTAGAAAATCAAAAGAACATCTAACATTTATCAATTCAATAAAATGTGGGTGTTCTTTTTGAAATAATCTGTGAATGAGAATCCTTTTAAGGACGAATATTTATAAAAATAAAATTGTAGAATTGTATCAATACAGAATACCAGTTATTGAGGAATATATACGGCGAAACTACTAATGCAATTGAAATAAATATTAAGTTTTTGAGTCTGTCAATGATTTTAACTTGTGTAGGCAGTGTGTAATGAATCGTGTGTACTTTCCACAAATGTGTGATCACCCGTAATATCCAAGAACTTTTGCCGTGTTTTTATAACCTTCAATTTAACCACTTCGTATTTATAATATTTGGCAATGGATCACCATAACTTTTATAATTTTCATTTCCTTTCGTCAGCTAGCCCATTCAGTTTTTCAATATAAGCCTGCTCTATACATAATATTTTTAAGATTTCAAAGTACAATATTTGAATAAAGCTTTAGACAACCTTAATGTTAAATCAACAGCATTTCACCCTAATATGCTCGATTGAAACATTTATTAGCTTGTTGCACTGAATAGAGAGTATTGTAGCGCTCATGTAGTTTACCCTGCGCAATTTATTATAAATTTGCCGCCTATCATGAATTTTCGTAATTGATTATTATTATACGTCAGCAATAAACCCAACTTGATTATACTTGATATAATTATACCGTACATATGAATATGGTCAAAATAAATGGACATTAAAGTTTATATTTTAATTATAACTAGTGTCGCCCTAATAATTTAAGTGATTTTCTCAATCAAATTATTATTTATGTTTATAAACAAATATTGACCCGCGACCATCAGCAATTATGTGATCGAATAATATAATTAAATATTTAATTATTAAATTTGTGAAATTGTCCCTAACACAGTGTACTATAGTGATCGGATCTATATATAATCACTATAATTGACTATAGACGGCCGATCACTATACAGAACACTATACAGAACTAAGTAAGCAAATTCTACGCTGTTCTCTCACGTCTGATGAAATTTATGAATTGTCAAAGTTCAAATGCCAATAAATGTTTTAATAATTGAGACTATTAAAAAATGCCTAAAATTATTTATTTATTAGTTACAATTATACATAAATAGACCAATAAAAATTCACCCCTGTTTCCAATTTAAAATGAAATTATATTTTTTATTAGATATGATTTGACCAGGGTCTTCACCCTATACCCTTTGTATGAAAGACCGACATTCTTACCACTACGCTATTGGTCAGATATGTTAGAAATGATAACGGAGTAAAAGTTGGATGAAATTACACAACAAACTGATAACAAGTGTAAATTTATAGTTAAATATTTTTAATTTATGTCCTAGAGAATTTTTCTTTTTTTTTTCCTAAGGAAGGAAAAAACCTTCAAAATGCATCTGAAATCCTAATCCGCCAGTTAGGATGAGATTTTTACTCAACTAAAACCACCTCCACTTGTAGCCAAAAGAAGGAAAAAACCTTCAAAAGACACCTGAAATCCTAATCCCCCAGATAAAATGAGATTTTTACACAACTAAAACAACCTCCACCCGTAGCCAATACAATGGAATAAGCTTCCTAGCTGCTTGCGTTGTATAATGGACCGAAAAGTAGCTATAAGAAACACATATATAATTCTGTCAAAGGTTGAATGGGCAGTCAAAGAGGTATAAGTTGACTTCCTTCTTGAATTTTTCTAGATCATTAGTATTGGGAAACTCATATGGGGGTAAACAATTTGGTGTGCGACTTAAAAAAGAGTCCACGATCGTTTTAAAACATTCTGGGATTGACAATAAAAAGTAGGATTATGATTCTTTTCAATATTTTATCTGAATTACTGAAAACTTAACAAATTTTACTCTCCCTGATAATATTTATAAATTCACTTGAATTTAGGTTACCTTAAAAAAAAATAAACCTTCAAATAAATTGTTTCATATAATAATAAAATTATTAAAAATAACCAAAAAATTTTCCATTCAATATTTCTTAAGGGGGAAAAAACCAAAAAAAAAAAAAAAAATTACAAAAAAAAACCCCAATTCAAAGTAAAAAAAAATCAATTCTTATAATGCATATCCTTATATTAAATCAAAAAAAAATAAACTGTTTCTATTTATAATGTAGTATAAAATATATGCACTCTCTCTTCTTATTTTCTTCCGTTTTTCCACCACATAATTTCACCATCTTGCTATGGTTAATATTTGTTGTTGTTGTTATTGTTTTTTTTTTATTATTCTTCTTCTTCTTCTGATAAATAACCTTGACCAGAACAAAGACTTCACTTTTGATTTAAGTTGTACAAAAAAAAAACAATAATAACAATAAAAACAATAATAACAAAAACAACCTGAGTACTGACTACTGATTTTAGAGCAAAGAAATAAATAAATACAGAAAGTGAGAGAGAGGTAAACAGAGAGGTTTTTTTTAACAAAATGTAAAGAGAAATTTGAAGAAGAAAACAGTTTGATTTTCGTTGTTATTGTTGTTGTTGTTCTTTAACCTACTAAAGAAAAATAAGAAAATTTTTATACCATTGAAATTTTTTTGTTGTTTTTGTTGTTGTTGTTTTTTTTTTTGTGTTCCAATTCTGGTGTACACCACCATAATAAGAGAAGATAAACGTCAAAAAAAAAAGGATCTCCAAATGAAGTATAAAGAAGTAGATGAAAAATAAAATATATTTTCACTTTTTTTTTATTTTTTTAATTTTCTTATTATTTTTCTTGTCCTCTAAAATTTTGTTTTTTTTTTTTGTGTTTTTCTTATTTTTTTATTGTTTTTTTTCTTTATTCTTCACTTTTGTAAATAAGACACGTGATTGCTTGATGCGTGAAACAAAAAATATTATAAAATAAAATAAAATAATTTACTTTTTTCTTATTTTTGAATATAACAAAAGTATAAGAGAGAAGGGAGAAGAAAAAAAACATTTTGCGAAATACAACAGGTGCACGAGAGATAATTTTTTTTTTTTTTTGAAAAATTGAAAAAAAAAAATTAAAAAAAATTATAAAACATAGAATAGGTAATAACGGTATATTTTGGTTATATTTTTATTATTTTATATTATTTTTTTTTTTTTTTGAATTTTTAAGGACATTTGGAAAATTTTGAAGGATAAATTATTAGAATCAATTTTTTTTTACTTTAATTTATTATAATTTTTTACTTATATAATATATGTACAACTCTAAATAGAATGAGTTAAGAAAAAATGGTTTTCCAAGAAGTTGATAGTAGTTTAATACAACTGTTGATATAAAACGGATGATTTTAATGGTTGCTTTCGTTTTTGTCTCTATCTCTGTCACTCTATTTCAAGAATATTATTATTACAATATATTATAACAATATATTCGAAGTATTGCATGACCTTGTATTATTTTACAGATATAAAAATTGAATTAAAATCTGTTGATTAAAATATACCGTTATTTTAACAATCATTTTAGAATCTATTAATTGGATGTATATTTAAGCTTTCCAAACTCGATTTATTTAAAGATAACGGTTTTTTCAATTCAATTTTGAATTAACAGTAATTATATAGAAATATTTAGTTTATTACCGTTATTTTCTAATATCAAAATTACTGTAATACATTTGCATAATGCATAACTGCATGTAATTGTATGTCCTTCTAAACTGAAAAGAAATACAGTTACAAATAATAAATATTATTTAAGATACCGTTATTTTGCATTCTTTTACTATTTTTTGAAAAAAACAAAAAATATCAATATAGGTATTGATTTATAAAAATTGTGATTTCAATTCACAGTTATACTCGTATAAAAAATTAGATCAACAATTTGGAAAGATCATTCAATTATATCACAATAAAAATTTCCAAAATTGTTAAATACCGTTATTTTTTAAAATAAAATAAAATGTACTGTTATTATGGATACTATCACTTACACTATCAATATTGTAAGATTAAAAACAGTTTAAGTCTTTTAATCTGCATTTAACTGTTATTGTATCAAAAAAAAAAATAGTAATAACGGTAAACTACTAATACTAATAAAATTAAAAAATAAAAATAGTAAAATTTAAATGAAAAATAAATACACATGAACGCCATATTATAAGTGTAAATTAAAAATATAGTTTATAAAAAAAAAAAAAATAAGTGAAAAATTAAAAAAAAAAAAAAAGGAGTGAGCCCTTCCCACTTTTGTGTTTTTTTTTTTTTTTAATAAGCGGTATTTTTTTGTTGTTTTTGTATTTTTATAGTTAAAAAGAATTTTATTATATAATATGATGCCTACCATACATTATTACTTAATTTTTTTCCTTTATAATTATATATATATATATATTTTTTGTAATATATATATATATGAAAAAGTACATATACATATAAGTGTTTTTAAATTTTAATGTTTTATATATTCTTTTTTGATATTTTTGCGTAGGTGGAATATTGTACACATATTACTTATTTAATATAATGAATATTTATATATATATACATTATATATGGTTATAATATATTCGTTAAGTTTTTCTACATTGTTTTTCATTTTTTCTTTTATTTTGTTTTTTTTTTTTACCAAATTAAAATTAAATTACTCTTTATGCCTTAAGCTAACGCTAGCTTTTAAATACATATATTATGATTATATACTATATATATATAACTATATATATATATATACTATTCATATATGTATATATATATATAATATATAGTAGATGAGTATGTCAAATTCCTCCCAAAAGCAAAAACAACAAAATAAAAAAAAAATTAAATAAAAATAATATATTAAAAAATAAAAAAATGTTTTTTTTTTTTTTTTTTTTTAAATAAAAAATGAACCAAAACTTTTTTATTTTTTTTTTTAATTTTTTTTTTGTTGTTTTTTTTGTTTTTATTGTTTTTTTTTACTTATTGTGTAAGTGCGTAACTTCACATGCAGAGAATCACACACAATATATAAAATAAAAAAAATTTTAACAACAACAACATCAATAGTGAAAAAAAATATATATACAGCAGTTTTCCAAAAAATATTTTATTTAATATGTATGTATGTATGTATATATATATTTAAAAAAAATAAAAACAAAATCCTTTTTTTTATATTTAAAAAAAAAAAAAATGAAAAACTGAAAAATATAAAATAATGATTTTCACGAATCCTGCGCATATTCTCATCATATATACATGTATATATATATATATTTTATATATTTTATTATATTATACAACACACTACTAATGTAAATTGCTTCCTCATCCTTTTATTTTCATTTTTCAGTTTTTTTATTATTTTAACTTTGTAGTAAAATTTCAAAAAAAAAAAAGGAATAAAATATAATTTTTTTTTTTTTTGTTATTTTTTGTTTTTCTTATTTTATTTTTTTTTTTTTTTATTATTTCTGACTACTGTTGCTAACAGATCGACAGCCATAAAATAATTTTAATGAAGGAGGTGGTGCGACATTGAAGCCTTTTTTTTTCGTGTGTATTAATAATAAAATAAAAAAGTAACTGTTATTTTTTTTTTTTTTTGTATATATATATATATATGTATATATAATTTTATTTTAAATTTTATTTGAATTTTTTTTTTTTCCATTTTTTTTATTATTTTAGAAGAGGTTGAGCTATTTTTTAATTTCCAATATTATGTTATAAAACTTTGTTTTTTTTTTTTTTTAATTTTATATTTTTACTCATTACTTTGTTTTTTTTTTGTTGTTGTTGTTTTTGGTACATCGTTCATGTGAATATGTTGATTATATTATTCACATACATACTATTTTGTACATACTATAAGTTATTATGAAATAGGAGTTGAAATTAATGTATTTTTTTTTATAGTTTTTTTTCTGTCTTTATTATTTGAATTATTTTGTGTGTGTGTTGTTGTTGTTGTTGTTTTTTTAAATAAGAGATATTAAGAAAAGTGAGAGCCAAAAAATTGGGCCGTGGTGAGAAGAGATAGAGAGGGAGAGTGGGTGGTGGAATTACAAGAAGTAAAAAGTGAGAATGTAATATCATTTTTCTGATATAAAATTTCAAAGAAACTAATCATATATAAAATAAAAATAATAAAAAAAAATTAAAAAAATAAAAAATAAAAAAAAAAAAAGCAGAAAATTAGTTGGAAATTTTAAAGTAGGTACTTGAAGTAGGAAGTTGGAATTGAAGAAGAGTTTTTATACTCAAAAAGAAAAGGTAGTAGAGTAGAAAATGTATATATTTTTATATTTTTGTTTTTTTTTTCGTAAATTTTTAAAATGGAAAATTTTTCTGAACGAATTGATCTATAATTTTTACTGTTAAATATATTTAACATTTTTCCTTAACATGAGCTGATCCTTATATGGCTTAAAGATTTGACCGATGTTCAGTGGTTAAAGTGGCGGCTTTTCAATCGATAAGGCACGGGTTCAAATCCTGCTCAGATCATATCTAATAAAAAAAATATAACTTATAATTCATGTCGTAATAGTTTATATCATAAGATAAAATAAATTTAACTGCCACACCTGAAAGGGAAAGGCAGATTCACTTACTCGTCACATTGTATGTAGTAATGGACTGTATATAAATAAATAAATAAAAATATAAGATACAGTGGTTGATGATGTCGAAAAAATATGAAAGATTGCGGTGTGAGAGATTTGGATGACATTTGACAAATGAGGATGAAAATTTTTCCTTTCCACATTCTTTTGAAGAAAATGAAGTTGTGTACGCATATGTTTTTTTTGCCTCGGAATATTATAATTTTCATTTACTTGAATTTTTGTTTTGGTTATTGACCAATTGTTAAATCTTTAGCAGAATATAAAGTTCAATTTGTACTGGATGGTGGATAACCTAGGTTCTTATTAAATCTATTGAAAATCTAAAACGTTTCTACATGTTATAAAACCTAGAACAATCGGATGTTTAAATTGTGGAAGATCATTAAAATCAATTCTAATAACGTCAATACAATATGACCTCGTTCCAACATGTACTTATGGTATAGACAGGTTTATTAGCCTAACGGTTGAACAGTTAGAAATTAAAAAAACATAAAATACTGTAGTGTAAAGTGAAAATAAAATATTGTAGAATAAACGTTTAAGCTTTTCTTACCTTCTTTTTGAAGTTGTAATGTATATCTGTCTGTCTGTACGTTATGCATTACAACACCATTTGTATTATCGCCATTAAATTTTAGGTAACTATTGAGTAAACTCGCAAGATGGTTTCTGGCATAAAAACAATATTTAAATATTGGATTTGATAATCTTCCGAATACCGAAAATGTTTTTTACTTTTTCCGGAATTTGAACCGCGCTTTCTCAAATGTAAAGACGGCATTCTAATCACTACGCCACCCAATATTAATCTACAAACAATTACATTTAAAAAGGAATCTTCGTGCCTGTTTTGTTCGAATGAGAAAATTAAATTATTGACTCGTTAATGAGCCTACTGAATCACTTAAATCATAAATAGCATTGCGGAATGAGCTAACAATACAAACCGCGAAAATTTATAGTCAATTAAAAAATTAATAAAAATGTCTTAAGGATTAAAAATTAATGTAAGAAAGTTTTTAGATTCATTTTAACATATTATTCATTAAGTAAAATCTTCAAGAATTTTATTAATTTCTATCTATTGTAAAATTCTATTTATATTAGTCATAGAACACATGCAAATCTTTTTTATTAATTTACCTGAATTGGTCAATGAATAAAAAATATCAATTCGTATTTATTTTATGTTATGGTGTAATCTTATAATAATGTACGATATAAATTATAAATTATATTTTTTTCATTAAATATTATCTGACTCGCGTTTGATCCTGAGACCGTTCATTTAGAAGACCAACTGAAAATAAAATTATGATAATATTTTAATGATCGAATTTACTCATTAATAGGATTATACTCATAAACTAACTAAGGTTCTGAATGATTATGCTCGAAACCTGGGAAAGAAACAGCATTTTAATTTGAAGGGAATCGATTTTTAGTTTGGTTGGTCGTGTTTAGTAGCAGTTTTAATATCTTTTTAGATTATGAAATATTAGAATTTGCTGAATGATGAAAAGGAAACGTAAATTTAAACTTTGCAGGCTCTTTTTATGTCGTCATTGTCAAGAATGTTTACTCAAAGTTTGAAAAAATCAAAAGCTGGAAATAAACAAAAGAATATTACCAAAACAAAATTACATGAAACGGAGCTCAGTCTAATATGATTTTGTAGATATTAGATTTTCTTGAAAAATGTTCTTATTATTTCCTTAGAGAACTTAGGACTTCCATATAGTCTATATTATTGGTTACATTCCCTTCGCACCGTTCTCCTTCATGTGACTTTTGGTCTACCTACATTTCTTCTGCCTTGGGAGTTCCATTCAAACGCTTAGTATAGCAATGGTGTTGTTTGACGTCTTAGAATGTGACTAAACCATTTGCACTTCTTGCCTAAAGCTGTTCATTTATAATTGGCCTTGGCCGGAATATGCGATATAATATTCTCATCCATTTATTTACAAAGACTTGTAGTTTTTGTACCATAGGGTTTCCATTTGTACATATGTCTCGAAGGATATGTCACATTATCTTTGTATTGCTTTCACCTAGGAGGCTTTTGGGCTTCCCATATTTCTTCCACCCTGGGAGTTCCAAATAAACGCTTTGCGTGCCACTTACGTTGTTTGGTGCCTTGGAATGTGACTAGACCATTTGCATTTCTTTTTCCTTATTTGAACCCATATTATCGCCTTATTTTTTAAAGACTTGTAGTTTCTGTACATATAGTTTCCAAATACAATCCAGGTCTCGCTTCCATATAGCAATACTGATTTGACACATGCCTCGAAGATACAAATGAATATTGGTTTACGGTTTGTGCTCTTAACTCTCATGCACTTGGTCTTATTTATGTTTATTCGAAAACCTATTATAATATGTAAATGAGCTTAATTATAATTTCTACATCTACCTCTTAGACTACAAATTATAAACTACATTTTATCATTACTTAATTTTAGAAATAAATTTCTTTTAAAAACTGAGATAAGAAAATTATAATTTATTTCATTTTACATTTTTTTTTTTATTCATGGAAAACTTAGAACATCCTTTATTTTTTTGTGCTCCTAAAACTGTAAAAAAAAACAAAAATAAAAAATTGTTTAAAAAAATTTTGTGTAGAAAAGAAAACCAAAAACTAATACTCATAGAACACTTAAGTTATCTAAAAAAAGCAAAGAAAAGTTGGGAAAAATGAGGCAAAAAAAAAACTTTACTTTAGAAAAAAATAACAAAAGTGAAATGAAAGAATAAATTCATCTCAAAAAAAAAGGACTCTCCAAAAAATCAAAATAAAAAAAAAATCGAAAATTTTTTTACAAAAGGAACCAAAGAACACAAGAAAACCAAAAATAATAACAGAATACGCAACATAACGTTATAAAAAGAAACTATGGAAGTACCGTTAGACCGCGTTGTTTTTATTGTATACAATCAAAAAAATAAAACTTAAATTTATAATATATATATGTATTCGCGGGAAGAGGTAAGAAAAAATATTAAAAGCGCGACAGTAATACCCACGAAAAAAATAACAGTTACAAAAAAACGCTACAACAACAACAGCAACAACAACAAATCTATAGAACCATAAAAAGAAGTTTTTAATATTAAGATTTACTTAGTTTTATTCCGCTATTTTTTTCCCATTTTATTATTATTATTATTGTTTTTGTTTTTTTTTTGTTTTTTTTTATTAGAAATAACGGTTACATTCCCAACTGTAAATATATATATATATATAAACATTAATAATGTATATGTATATATATAAATTATATAAAGATTTTATATGAATACTATAATCTTCCATTTCTAACCACTGCTGCTGCTGTTGTTACAAAATTTTGTTTTTTTTTCTTCTCTTTCTTCCTAATTTTTTTTTCTTTTTCTTTTTTTGTTTTTGTTTTTATTTTTCTTTTTTTACTGCCTGTCAATGTAAAAAATGGGGAATAGAAATTTTATTATTTTCCATTTTTTAATGGCACACTAAAATCAAGGATACGAAAAAATAAAAAAAAAAATGTATGGATCCCTATATAATACTAGTTATTTTAACAATTTACATATATATATATATATATAATTTCTATATATATATAAACATAAAATATATATAAATATAAATATATCTATAGAATAAAAAATGCCAAAATGATGCTGAAATGTAAAATAAAGTTAAGAACAAAAAAACGAAAACAAAAGTATAAGAAAAGAAAATATACCGTTATTTCTATAAGTTTTATTGTTGTTAGAGAGTAGAGTAGAGTAGAAGCAACAGCAACAACAGAAACAACAACAACAACAACGACAACACTGTAACAGCATAGTACCACCACAATATAATAACAACAACAACTACAAAAATAACAACAAATAACAAAAGAAAATTCTCATTTTTTTTTTTTTTTAATACTAATAATAAAAAAACGCGAATTTTTTATTTTAATGTGGGGGTAAGCGCGAAACGATAACGGTATACGCGATATATAAAACATTACCAATTCTGTTTTTTTTTTGTAGTTAGAAAAAAAAAATAATAATAAAATATAAAAATGTATTTTCATTTTTTATGTTTTTTTAATATTAAAAAAAAAAAAAAATAAAAAATAAAAAGAGCCTTTCATTTTTTTTTTTTGTTTTTTTAGAGCACACTAAACCGTTATTTTAGAGCAACACTAAACATACCGATTCATTTTTTTTCTTTTTTATAATGCAAAGGTAAAGTGGAACTGTATTCTTATACTCGTGTATAACGTATATTTTCTTTTACATCACATTAAAAAAATGGAAAAATAATATTATAAAAAATGGTAAAAAAAAAAAAAAAATATAACGGTATCGTGAAACGCGCGTAAAGATAACAAACATAAAAAAAAATATCTTTAGATTTTGTTTTTTATTTAAAGTTAGAAAATTGGATATAGAGGGCAACAAAGATAGATTTTTTTTCCTTTAAAATTTTTTTTATATTTTCTTTTATGCATACACACATACTATTTCAAAAAATTATTTTTTATTATTATTATTTTTATATAAGTATCTATAGATATTTTATAATGTAATATTTTTTTTGAAAATTGTATTTTTTTATTATTATAAATGTATTTGTAGTTGAACATAGTTATGCAAAAAAAAAAAAAAAATAAAACTTATCCATTTTTTTTTTTTGTTTTTTTTTTTTTTTTTGGTACAAAAGGGATTTCTTATTCATAAAAAAAAAAAAAAACTGTATTATAACGAATATACAAATTAGATGAACAGAAGTTTGGATAAAAAAAAAATTTTATTTCAAAATATATATATATATATAGTATATAAATTTTTATTTAAGTATGTCAAAATGTATATAATGCTAATATCCTTCAAATATATATATATGTATAGAATTAGGAAAAAAAAAAAAGAAACTAAAAGAAAAATTAAAATCTATAATAATACAATAACTAGAAAGAGTAAATATTATAAATATGTATTAATGTATATATATATTTAATATATACATGTAAAAGTGTGTAATATAAATAACGAAAAATTTATAAAAAAATATATATAAGTAATAAAACTAAAAATATAATGAATAAAAAATAAATTTTTTAAAGAAGAAATAATAATCCATAAAATATAATAATATTAAGATTGCCAAACGTCTTAAACTTTGTTTGAAACTAGTTTTTTTCAATTGTATAAATATTTTCTGATTTATTAAATACTTTATTTTTAACATGGTTGGATATAAGCACTTGTTGCATTTTAATTTGCTATCATATAATATTTCTGTTAATAAGATTGCCGAACGTCTTCAAATTTCTCAGAAACTACTTTTTTAAATAGTATACAAATTCTCTGATTTTATTAAATACTTTATTTTAAAACAATTTTATATTAGTTTGTAAACTTGTTTCATCTTAATATGAAATCATATGATATTTCCGTTAATAAGATTGACGAACGTTTGCAACTTTATCAGAAACTACTTTCTTAAATAGTATACATATTCTCTGATTTATTAAATACTTTATTTTTAAATCCATTTGATACAAGCTGGTTAAACTTGTTGCTTCTTAATATGTTGTCATCAATTTTTCTGGTTAAAAGATTGCCTAACGTCTCCAACTTTTGTTGCAAGTCATAAGTCCCTGGCGCTCATTTAATCCACTCATCGTAAATCGCCATTCCCAGAACTTTTGGCTTTTTTTTCTTTTTTCGAAAATTTTGCGGCTATTATTTTACTTAAATGTATATTTTACTATTGTCAGACTTTCAAAAAAATTTTAACTCGGCATTGTTTGCTTCCTTGTGAGTCATCATTCTTCAGGGAATTTGGAAATTTTTTACTTTGAAACTTTTGTCAACTTGCCATAGATAACGCCAAAGATAAAACACCTCTTAGACTTAGACAAAATAATTGTAAAGGTAACTACGGTTCTTGGAAAATATTTCTGTTTTTTTTACTAATTAGCATTAGAATACTAAAGGTCAAGATTCAATAGGCGCATCACTTTTAGTGTTGCTGAACAGAATAAAGACCAAATATTTGATCTTTATTCTGTTTATTCTGTAAGCGTCAAATGCAATTTTAATTGTTTATCTTTCAGATTAAATGAAAAAAAAATAGAGAATGTAATAGTAACGCTAGCAAAAGTAGAAAATTGTAATAATTTAAATCAATATATTCTACTTAAACGTCAAAGCGACACTAGAAGCTACGCGGGTATTGGTTCATTGCCTTAAGGACCAAGCTTTATAATATTGGAATAAATTATTCAAAATAATATAAAAAATTTTGAATTTAATCAAAAACTCCTAAGTGCTATAAATCAATCTAAGTAGTTAATAATTTTAAGTTAAGTTTTCCTTATATTTCCAATTTCGAAACTCCATTACAGTCCTACAATTTTTGCGATCACAATGTCTCTTGAAATTTGCTACATTATCTTTTAGACTTTAGAACTAACTATAAGTTCATCACTTATAGCTTCATTCCTATACAAAGTTCTTGAACAAAATACTTTTAGAAAAACTCAATATTATTATTCCTATAATACTCCCAAACTAAATATTTTTTTTCAAAGCTGGCAATCCCAAAAACAAAAAATTAACTAAAAATTATTTTTAAAAAAGAATAGTGGCGTTTTAAGATATTAGAATGAAGGTTTCGTCATAGGATTTTATGTTTTTTTGTCGTCTTAAAATTTTTGTTGTTTTAGTTTTTTTTGGATTTGAAATTTTAAAATTGGGAATTAAGAATGTAAAGTATTGGGTAAATTCAGCGAATAAATTTTTTTTTCTCAATTTAAAGTTCGGTACATAAAATTCAATATAAATTATATGTATATAAAATAAAAACAAAATGTTTGAAAAAACTGAATTTTTCTGTAGTTTAATTGTTACTTATAATAAAATAGAAAGAATTGAAAGAAAGAAAGAAAGGGAAAATAATGAGAAAAAGAAACAAAAAGAAATGAAAATAATAACGAAGAAGAATTTATTAAAAAAGTATTAAAAAGTTTAGGACATAAAATACATTCTTACATACTATGTATACTTACTATGTATAAAAGAAATGAATATTTTTATATCTAAAAAAAAAAAAAAAATAAATAACTGTAAAAATATTTTTAATGTTACTTTAACTTCAAAAAACTGTAGACAAAAACAAAAAAAAAAAGTCGAAATAATCCGAAATAAGATTGAGAGAGGGAGCGACACAGAGATTTGATATTTAAAATTTTAAAATAAGTTTTTTCTTTAAATCTTTTGTTTTTTTTTTTTTTTCGTGCTATTCAATTTTCTTTTTTTACTGCAATTGGTAATATTAAATTAATTATGATATTATATTTTATATTTATATTTTAATTAAATTATATACTCTTTAAATTTATTAATAAAATTTACTTTTTTATATCTTTAAATCAGAATCTTAAAAAAACTTGAAAATAATATTTTATTTTAAAATTTTGAACTTTTTTTTCTTATTAAATTAAAATTGTTTCAGATTTTTTTTGAAAATATTGCAAATATTGATAGTTAAAATTTATTAATTAATTAATTAAAATATTACATATATGTATGTATAACCATATATTAAAGATAACAGAAAGCGGGACAAATTCATATAAACTTCTTTTGTATGAAATATTTTTGAGAAAAATAAAAGATGTTCCAAGTTATGACTGTATTAGTGGACACTTATTTTATTTAGAAAAGATTTTGTTTACTTAATAAATAAAAGTATTTATTTGCTTTTTTTGAAATAATATTATATACACACTCGCTCACATATATATTTCCTAAAAAATAAAATTTTAAAATATACATACAATGTACACAGCAACCACGCACTCGGTTTTAAAAAATAAATATATGCGATACATGACGTATAAGATAAGGCGATCTCAAATTTAAATATATAATGTTCAAAGATTCATAAACAAAAGAACGTACATTCATAATCAAAGAATATATTCTATTAAATTCAAATAGATTATCTTGGTTCACTATGCAATGGATAGCTCACAACAAACTTCATATTACAAAGGCAAATACAATAGGAAAAAGTTTATGAACAAAGTTGTCAACAAGGAGCAACACAGAGCGCTAGCTAAGATGGCAAAAGCTTGCATAAGAACGAAATAATACTAGAAGTTCTCACCAAATTATAAAAATTCAAATTACTGTACATATCAATAATGACCGAAATAACTAACAGCCTAAGAAGAAAAAATACATGGAAAAAAGCTTCAGTATAAAGAAGCAAAAAGTATGTATTACTAGAGAAAAATAATACCACATTTCTCCACATTCATATCAACTTTAATGGAAATCCAAAAAACCAATCAAGAAACTTAAAAAAAATTGCTGGATCGGATGGTGTAGGGAGACAAAATTATTACAAGCATACCCTAACACATTAGTTATACTTCTGAAACCTCACATTACAAAAGAATAGGAAAATGAGAGGTTATCTCCATCTTGGAAAAACAGAAGAATAGTTGATTTTCTAAGGAAAAGCGACTGACTATAAGGATTTTAACATCTAACGTGGAATCACTATCCTCAATACAGTGTATAAGATCACCATAACCATTACTAATAAAACATTATAAAATATAATTCAAGAAAAAATTTTACGAAAGTTACAATCGATTAAATAGCTCTGTCTCTCCCCTCTATCTGTTATTCGTACACTCTCAGCCTCTGTTTATAGAGTTTCAATATGAAAAACATTAAGAAAAGGGTTCCAATTAATGCAGCTTCAAAGAAAGCTGTACGAAAAAATCGAGTTGTTTGTTCTCCACAGTGGAAAAATCAACGAACCTTTCCTGTTTATAACACCGTCGTCAATTTCACGTCATTGTTGTCAACAATAATTTTGGGCAATACATACGGTTCTGGAGCTACACACTCCTCTTAGAAGACCTAGACTACGATCGAAACCAATAAAGAAGTAGAAGATATGCTAGCCAAAATAAAATCTGGATATGTATCGTAATAAAAGGTTTGGCTTCTTAATCAACATTAGATAAAAAAACGCAAAATCAGCACCAGAAACCCGTACGGATGGAAATATGAAGTGGAAGCTATATGCTCCTTCGCGTTTCTAATGTTCATAATTTCTGTTAAGTAATTGTTTAGCGATCCCCTGCCACTCATACAATATTGTTCCTCATGTCATCTTGAATACTACACAGGTTGCAGCATTCCGTACATTGTTTTTCTAGGTTTTTGATTTCCTAGGTATATACAAAGCAATGGGCACATTTTTAGTCTGCGCAGAATAAGTATGTATTTTTAATATTCGTAATTAAACAGTTTTAAATATCCAGTTTTTCAAACTTTATTTAAGTTTAGTAAAGCTTCCTGCAATGCTGATTGAAGCTATACAGTAATTTCTAATCTAATTTGTAAATTATTGTATAATTTTTATTTTCAAATAAAATAGACATATCAATACATAAAAGTTACTAACCAAAATATAAAAAAATTATACAGGCTTTAAAAATATTAATAAATATTTAAATACATGTATATCTTGTAATATTACAATATTTTTATTTCAATTCTTATTTTATATTCTATATCTTGTACTTTGTTTGATACTGTTTAATATCCCAACACAATTCCATTGTGTACCATTTGTATTTTGTTATTATTTCTATGTTATTTTATTATTTAAAAAAAAAACTGTAACTCTATCTACATTCTATCGTTACTTAACTATTTATAATATTATTTGTTTTTTTTTTTTTGATAAGGTGATTCTTTTATATCTTACAACAATATAATATATCTATATACAAACATACATAATATTAATATTAATATGTATTTTATTCTATAATAATATTCATCCACCATTTTTCCATTAGATTGTTCTTCTTCTTCTTCTTTTATTTTGTAGTTTTTTTCTTACTTATCTTATAATGCGCCTATAATATTTCTATTGTTACTACCTTTATGTCTTCCAATGTTTTTTTCAAGGTACTTTATATATTTATATATATATATATATATATAATTGTATACATAAAATATATATGAATGTGTTTAGAATAATGTAATAATAAACATCCGCAGTATTTTTCATAGTTTAAAAGTAACCAATTGAAATCAGCAACCAGCCAAAAATTCAAAAAATATATATATATATGTATGTTAGAAATCTATTTTTCCTAATAATATTTCTGAGTGTTTTATATAAACTCTTCTAGTCTATATTTTAAATGTATTCAGCTACTACATAATTTGAACAATACATGCTGCTGTCTAAGGGTGTATTTATTTGATATCCAACTTAAATGCTACATGTTGTTTTGTTTTAATGATATTGAAACATGTTATGTAAATGTGTCTGTACGAACGAATTTAGCTGTAGCAAGGAGAAAAGAGTTGCTGGGCTAGAATTCCAAGTCGCTTATTCATTCTAAGGGAATGAGTGATCACGAGTAGATGTGATACAGATTTATTATAATTTTTGTGAAATTTTTCTATCATCAGAAGTGGGATATTACCCAATATAAATAAATAAGAGTGTAAAATTTAAATTTAAAAATTTGATTTAATTGAAAAAAAATAAAAAGTGTTGCATGTTTTCATATAATGCTTTGTACATGTGTGTATATATTATAGTATATAACTGTATTCAGATATAATATTAATGTGTTCTTTAAATCTGAAAAAAAAAAAGAATTTTTGATGGAGTGTCTAACACATGTTATAAGTAACATATTATTGTGTAAATATAATAATTAAAACTCATTATTTTCTAAATAAAAAATTAAGAAACTGTATAATTCAACCTTTTTTTAAACAATAAGTGTGCTAAAATTTTATTTTATTTACACATACCTACATACATTTTCAAACGGTTTTTTAAGTTGTGAACTTATAAAAAAAAAAAAAAAAAAAAAATGTTCATTTGACTTGTTTATGCGTGTCGTGTTCGCAATATCATTTGTTTCATACAATACATACTTAAATAAAATTCGATTTGTTTATTCATGTTTCGACATTTCATTTATTCCACAAAGACCAAATAAAAAAATAAAAAAAAAAAAGTTTAATAGTGTATTGTATTGTGTCGGGTTTAATAAATTGTAGGGGTATATTATAATTATAAAATAAATGCATGATATGTGTATATGTAAATATTTTATTTTCTTTAAAAATACTTAAATGAGTTAAAAAAAAAAAAAAAAACAAAGAAAAGAGAATAAAATAAAATTTAAAACAAACGAAAAAAAAAAAAAAACAAACATAACAAAAAGAGAAAAACTATAAATAAATATATAAGATAATTTGTTTGGAAAAAGTAAATAGAATTATTGTGAAATAATTAAAAATATACACTGAAAAAAATTTAATCAGAAAGAAAAAAAAAATATTATTTTGAGTATAAGATCTCCGTCACTAACTAACTGTCACAGAAAACGTAAGTGATAAAAGAAAAAATTAAAATTATTGAAAGCTGATTCTAAGGTAAGAAATTCTCAAACAGTTTTATTTTAATTATAAAATCATAAAATACATTTAAAAAAAAAAAAAAAAAAAAAATAATAACAAAATGAGCGAGAATCAGGCAAATCAAAATAATGACTCTTCAATAAATGATCAGACAAGTAATGTTTCTTCTGAGGCTTCAACAAATATAAACATGAATGATATTTTGCAAAGGGCGTTAAAATCAATTATGAATGAAGGAAATCGGGGAGATATAGTTGGATTTCCTGGTTTTGATCCGGACCACTCAAGAGTAAACATAGACACATGGTGTAAGGACGTAGACATGAGGATAAAGAGAGATAATCTTCAATGTTTTGATGTTATACCAAGAGTTCGAGCGGCATTATTAGGACGCGCTAAAATTTGGTATGAAAAATATGGATTCCAGCATTATGATTGGAGTGATTTACGTGCTTCAATGGTACATGCTTTTTCAAGCGGATCAGATATAATCAGCCAATTAAGAAAAGTTTCAAATTCAGAAAGTTCAGAATTTAATAACTACACCGAATTTGTGATGGAAAAGGTTGCTCAAATCAACAGATTACCATTTTCAATACCAGAAGACAAAATAATAAAAATTGTTATTGGTTGCATTACAGAAACAAGTCTAAGAAATTCATTAACATTTGTAATGCCAACATCCATTCAAAACTTGATTGATCACTTAACTTCAATTAAAGAAAGTCCATTGATGACAAACATGAAGTATAAAAACTTTAATTCATTTGAAAAAAGAAAAAATGTAAATGATCACACCAGCAATTTTAATAAACGTAAGCGAACCGAGAATGAGAAAAGGTGTTTCAGCTGTGGAAAAACTGGTCATGTTCGTATTAATTGTCCAGGAAATAAACTTAATAATAAAGTACCACCTAAAACTGAAAAAAAATGTAAATTTTGTCAAAAAACTGGACACGATGAAGAGACATGTTGGGCAAAAAAAACGTGCCGAAGTAAAAAATATAAATATTTGACATGAACCTCATGCATTAAATAATACAACAGTTGTGGTGGTAAAAAATAAAATATATCATTGTTTATTAGATACAGGATCAGACTGCTCACTAATACGTTCAGATATAGCCACAACTTTGAATCAAAAGAGAACAATCCATTTTCTTTCCGTTTGTGGAATAAGTAATATACCAATCTTGCTCACTGAAAAAATTAATTTGTTGGTGGAGTTTGAAGAAATAAATGTAGATGTTACATTTCATATAATAAATTCAGAATATTTAAAATATGATATGATTATAGGAAGAGATATTTTACATGACTCAACTTTAGAAATAGTTGTTAATAAATACGGTTCAACATTGAAGGGAAATTCATCACACTCATGTTTAGTAAATAAAACAGAAACTTTTTTACTATCAGACCATAAAAGCAGAATTAACTCTATTTTAGAAAAATACTCCAAATTTATTGTCCAGGGTTTCCCAAGTACTACTGTTAAATCAGGTTCTTTAAATATAAGATTGTCAAAAGATAATGTCATTAATTATCGTCCTTATCGGATGTCTCTAGCTGAGCGTAATGTTATTTCAGAAATAATTGAAAATTTAAAATCAAATGGAATAGTTCGTGAAAGTGAATCACCTTTTGCTAGTCCTGTAGTCTTAGTAAAAAAAAAGAATGGACAAAATAGACTTTGCATCGACTACAGAGCATTAAACCAAATTACCATTAAAGACCGGTATCCTCTTCCAAGAATCGATGATCAGCTTGATAGACTGTCTGGAAATAAACTTTTTACTTCATTGGACATGGCATCAGGGTTTCATCAGATACCAATTGCTGAAGATTCAATAGAAAAAACAGCATTTGTAACCCCAGATGGACATTTTGAGTACCTTCGCATGCCGTTTGGTCTTGCGAACGCCCCAGCCGTGTTTCAAAGAGCAATCAACAAAGCTTTGGGTGTATTGAAAGATAAAGTCGCTTTAGTTTATTTAGATGATGTTCTGATTCCATCTAAAACAATAGAAGAAGGACTTGACAAATTAGAAATGGTACTGCAAGCATTGACAAAAAATGGATTTTCACTTAATATTGATAAGTGTAAATTTTTGAAAACAAAAATAGAATATTTAGGGCGAGAAGTATCTTATGAAGGTGTTAAACCAAGTAAAACTAAAATTGATGTTTTAGTAAAATCACCTGTTCCATCAAATGTAAAACAAGTACGCCAGTTTATGGGCTTAGCAAGTTATTTTAGAAAATTTATTGCAAACTTCGCTGTAAAAACAAAATGTATAACTTCATTGACCAAAAATAATACGAAATTTGAATGGAATCAAGAATCTGAAGAGGCCAGACAGTATATCATTCAACAATTAACTTCAGAGCCTATTTTAAAAATATTTGATCCAGAACTACCTACAGAGCTTCATACTGATGCAAGTTCGATTGGCTATGGTGCCATTTTATTTCAAAAAAAGAATGGAAAATTACATGTGGTAGCTTATTACAGTCAGGCAACTAAAGTTTATGAAACCAACTATCACAGCTACGAGTTAGAAACTCTTGCTGTTGTAAATTCTGTCAAGCATTTCAGAATATATTTACTGGGTATCCAATTTACAATTGTTACCGACTGCAATGCTTTAAAAGCAACAAAGGCAAAGAAAGATTTACTACCAAGGATTGCGAGATGGTGGATTTATCTGCAGGATTTTGATTTTGATATTGTGTATCGAAAAGGTAAAACAATGTTACACGCAGATTATCTAAGCCGAAATATACCTTCTGTGAGCTGTAATCAGTTAAATAGTTTAACAGACAATTGGTTAAACATAGAGCAACAATTAGATTCAGCTTCGAAAGAATTAATTGATAAATTAAATTCAGAAGATTCAAATACTTGTTCACAATATGTGTTAAAAGATGGTTTATTATATAGAAACCTTAAGAACTCACCTAAATTATATGTACCTCAAAGATGTCGTTTAGCCTTGATGAGAAGATACCACGAAGATAATTGTCATATTGGTTGGGAAAAGACGTTGAATAAAATGCGAGAACATTTTTGGATGCCTTCCATGACCAGAAATATTAAAAAATTTGTGAATGCATGTATAATTTGTTTAGTAGCAAAAAGACCATCAGGGAAAAAGCAATGTGAATTACATCCGATCGAAAAGAAATCAATACCTTTTCACACAATACATGCTGATTATATGGGTCCTTTTCATGAAGAAAACAAAGATAATCAAAAATATTTGTTAATTATTATTGATGCTTTCACAAAGTTTATCATTTTACTTCCATGTAAAACTCTAAATGCTATTGAGACTGTTGAACATTTTAAAAATTTTGTTACATTATTTGGAGTACCTTGTAAAGTTATAACTGATAAAGGAACAAATTTTACAGGTCAAGATTTTAAAACGTTTTGTACATCATATGGAATTGAACATCACACTATTGCTCCGGGTACAAGTAGAGCTAACGGTCAAGTAGAAAAATATGTCGATGTTGTTGCTAATTTATTAAGAACCAATTTAAATGCCAACTTAGAGTGGACTACATATGTTGGTCGCATACAATTGGCACTTAATACTACTGTTAACAAAACTACACAGTTTTCTCCAATGAAAATACTTACTGGCGTTACGGTGCGTACTCCAGAAATTAGTGCATTGTTATCTGAATTAAACATAGAACCCGATTATGATGATGTAGAATCTATTCGTGCTTTAGCAGACGATAGATTAAAAGAAAATGCAATTCGCATGAAAATCAGGTTTGATAAAGATAAATGTAAACCTAAAAGACTTGAAATTGGTGCAAAAGTCGTTTATAAAAGTAACCAGATTAGAAAAAGCAAGTTACAGTCTCACTATCGTGGAACGTATGAAGTTGTTGGTATTTTACCTAATGATAGGTATAAATTAAAAAGAGAAGGTTTTAAAACAATAATAGTAGCTGCCAGAGAAGTTATTAAACCTATCAATGAAAATTTTGACGGTACTGAAAAATGATGAAAATTGCATTTGCAGTTCTGTACTTATTTATTACATTTGATTTTCATTTTATGTACTATATTTATAAAATAATAACTTAATTTGAATTTGTTTGATGTAAATTTAAACTATAAAATTTAAAAATTTGATAATTTTGTTTTTGAAACTTTTGGTTTTACTATTGAATTAAATAAAGAAAAAAAGGAAAATTTTTATTCAAATTTATTGTTTAATTGGCAATTTCAGCCAAGCTTAAGATTGCCTCTGAGCTGTGATAAAGTAAGTTGTTATATTCAGCCAAGCTTAAGATTGCCTCTGAGCTGTGATAAAGTAAGTTGTTATATTCAGCCAAGCTTAAGATTGCCTCTGAGCTGTGATAAAGTAAGTTGTTATATTCAGCCAAGCTTAAGATTGCCTCTGAGCTGTGATAAAGTAAGTTGTTATATTCAGCCAAGCTTAAGATTGCCTCTGAGCTGTGATAAAGTAAGTTGTTATATTCAGCCAAGCTTAAGATTGCCTCTGCGCTGTGATAAAGTAAGTTATATTCAGCCAAGCTTAAGATTGCCTCTGAGCCGTGATAAAGTAAAGATTATTAAAAAAAAAAAAAAAAAAAAAAAAAAAAAAAATTTCACTTTGGTAAGTTGTAGAATAAATTAAAATTTGAGATTAAAGGATTCATCGAGGACGATGAATTTTTCAGGATGGCCGTGTTAGAAATCTATTTTTCCTAATAATATTTCTGAGTGTTTTATATAAACTCTTCTAGTCTATATTTTAAATGTATTCAGCTACTACATAATTTGAACAATACATGCTGCTGTCTAAGGGTGTATTTATTTGATATCCAACTTAAATGCTACATGTTGTTTTGTTTTAATGATATTGAAACATGTTATGTAAATGTGTCTGTACGAACGAATTTAGCTGTAGCAAGGAGAAAAGAGTTGCTGGGCTAGAATTCCAAGTCGCTTATTCATTCTAAGGGAATGAGTGATCACGAGTAGATGTGATACAGATTTATTATAATTTTTGTGAAATTTTTCTATCATGTATATAAAATACAGTAAAAACTGTTTTTATATATATATACATAAATATGTGTGTACATATTTATATAATATAATGTTTAAAAGAAAATTTTTAACAGCAAATTTTACCGTTATAATAACATAACCTATAAAAAAAAAAACGCAAAATATTCTTCTTATTTTCTACTATTATAGTTTAATATAATAATAACGGTACAAAATGTACAAAACAACGGTATAAAACACTATAAATTGGTTTTGTTGTTGTTGTTATTATTTTGGCGCTTTATCTTAAAATTTACAAAAAGAACAACAGAAACATAATATTAATATTACTGCGTCATAGAACGCGTTTACAAAACGATTTAAAACGATGTTTAAACGAAATCTATATCTATACACATATTTTACTATATATACATATATACAAATAGATAGATATAACTGTCTCTTTCTGTTTTACAACCGTTTAGAAACATTAAAAACAGTTATAATGTTTAGTTCGTTACATTATTACTACACATATATATACACATTAATGTACATATCCACCCTTACATATGTATGTAGTGATGTATAGTTATCAAAATAGTTGTTTATACCTTAATAGTTATTATAACTTTGTAACTTTCGTATTAGAAAAAAATGAATCAAGAAAAATTTGGCTAAAAAGAGAGAAAGAGATAGAGATATAGAAACACAATGAAATAACAGTAAAATTTTAACTTTAAAAAGAAAATAGTTAAGAAAAGCGAAAAGAATGAATTGTTGGTCGGCTGTTATTTCTTTTGAATTCTCTATTATGAGGGGTATCGCGCCAAAATAATAATGGCCTTTAAAAAATAAGTTTTTCAATTTTTTTTTTTTTTTTTTTTCTTGTTTTGTTTTCCGTTAGTTCTAATATACATGTATAACAGAATGTATATATTAGAGCCTAAAGGCAAAATATCGAAAAATAATAAGGAAAAGAGGAAAGAAAAGAAAAGAAAACCAAAATGATGAAAAACCCAATTTAAGTGGTGTATGAAGAGCGAAGAGATTTTAGAAAAAGAAAACTTTTAAAGAAAATTGGTTTTTAAGAATAATAAAAAAAACAAAAAAAAAAAAAAAAAACTTAGGGATATTGCTTTTTTAAAATAAAAAAAAAAAAAGGATAACAATAAAGATAACAACAACAACAAAAAAAAATAAACTAAAATTCCATCGACGAACGATTATATTCATAGTTTATCCTAAAAAATAAAAATAAATTCAAAAAAAAAATAAGAAAATCAAAACAAAAAATAAGATGAAAAGCTCTCTAAAAAAATTGTTTTTTTTTTTTTTTTTTTTGAAAAAGAAAACAATAAGCTGGATCCTTAGAAAAATTTATTATCCTGCTATATATTCTACTTATATATAGATATACTTAAGTATATAACATTAATATTTTATCTAATATATATTATATACATTATTATACCTATAAAATAGTGCGTGTCTATACATTAAAAAAAAAATATGTATATATATATATATCTAAATATATATTAGATATAATGTATATATATATATCTATATATACACTTACAGTATTCTTGATCTGAATAGAGAGACGATTAAAAGATGCTTCAATTCTTTATTCTGTATAGGATATACCGTTAATATATAGGATATACCGTTATTCGAAAAAAAAAAAGAATGAAGCATCTTGTACACAAATATTTTAAGATTTAAAGAAAAACTAAAAATAGTCGACTATAATATAGGTATATAATAGATTAGATATACCTACACACAATGTAACATAAACAAATATTAAGAAAATATATAAAAGAAACATTATAACTACACAAAGGAACAGGATAACAAAAAACAAAAAAAAAACAAAACAATAACTAAAAAAAAAAAATTATATCCGAAAGGAGGCCAACAAAAATAAATTTATAGAGAATTTCGCAGCCATTTGTTTTGGCCATTCAGTTTTTTGTATTTTTTTTTTTTAAATTCCATTTTTAGTTTTTTATTATTATATTTTTATTTAAAAAAAAAAAAAACAAAACGAAATGTACACAACAATAGAAAAGCAAATAGAAAATTATAATTTTTTTATTCTTTTTTGGGTCCCAATTCGAATTGGGTACCCCCCTCTAGCCATCCTTCCCTTGCACACAAGAAGTATAAAACGTGGTAAGAACACTTATAAGAAGTTTTTTTTTTGAGAAGATTTTCTTATACAAAATAAAAAAGTACTACTACTGCCTCCCTTTCTCTCTCTCTGCTTCTCTGTGCCTTCCTCTCAGTGTATTTTATACTCTTATAAAACTTAGAAAATAATCGCAAACATAAATCTAAAAAAAAAAACAATAATAAAACAATAATAAAAAAAATTAAAAAATATAAAAATTACAAAATAATTGAACGCAAGGACTTTTTCTTAAATGTATACGTATATATATATATGTATAAATATGTATATTAGTACAAGGACTTTATAGCGAAAACTTATAATAATAAGAAAAAAAAAAAAATAATAACAACAATAATAAGATCTATAGTGTGTTTTGTTTTTTATTTGAAGAGATAAATTTTAACAGTTGGAGAATTTATATAGTTAAAAATGCCAAAAAAAAAAATAACAACAAAAAAAAAAAAGAAAAATTAAAAAATAATGGATTAGTTTTTCTTTCTCTTTTCTATACTGTTTTTTTTTTTTGGATTTTTTACTTGCCTTCTTTTTACTTGCCTTCTTTTTCTTAAATTTTTTTTTTTTTTAGTTTTTATTATTTCATTTAATTTTTTTTTTTTATTTTTATTTTCAATTTTAAGGATTGTTATTTTTTGTTGTTATTGTTGTTTTTTTTTTTGGTAAATTTTCACAAAAATTTTGAGAAAAATTTGCCTTTAGAGTGAAACTCTGTCCTTTCCACTGTTCGTCCGTCTGTCCATATGTTTACAATATCTCCACACCGTTTAAAATTAGTAGAAGAAATTTAACTACTTATGGGTATTGCAAAAAAACTAATTTAATGGAAGTTCTTTGTGCAGTCCCACTCGTTACAAAGTTCGAAAAAGCCCCAATATTAAAATTGTCAGAATTAAAGTTCGATATAGAATATTTTCAACCTGAATACGTCAAACGATAACTGTTTCTAATGATCTTTATAAATATATATAACATTGGATACGGAGGTTATGCCGATTTTAAAAATGTCAACTTCCTAAATGTTGACTGTCAAAATGTCGATTATTCCCAAAATGTAAACTCCCAAAATGTTAACATTGACTCGCAATTTATCGACAAAAGTAAAATTGGGAGATTCTGAATTAGGAGATAGTTTAGAGTTGGTTACAAAATCAGGTTTTCCCCTTATGTACTAGTAGGGATTATTTTAAATATTTTATTCAAGTCGACTGTGTTTTAATCGACATTTTGGCCAATTCTAGAACTTGATATTTTAGAAGGTGTTAGATCTTAAACATCACGCTTCCTCCTAGACATTTTTTCCAAGCCGGCATTTTTTCAATTAACATTTTGACCTAGTCGACATTATATAAATCGATATTTAAAAAATCGACTTAAATTTAAGTGACATTTGGCAACCCTTAATCAAATGTATAGGGTTGCCAAATGTCACTTAGTGCCAAATTCTTGATCATTTATATCTTCCAAAGGTTCTAAGTTAAAAACTGGATATTTTGGAAGGAGTTAGATTTTAAAAAATGAGGACAATATTTTTAGGAAAACTTTTTAATAAGGCCTTTCTTTTAGAATTTGTAAGAGGTTAGAGACTGACGCTTGTTAACAGTTTTTTGTTTATTATAACGGTTTTTTTTTTTAAATTAAAGAAAATGTCTCTTGATTTATTACAACTTTTCTTACATACAATAAAATTTTTATAAAATTTACAAAATATTATTGTGGACTCTTTTTTTCACACTCCTTTCCCCCCCAAACTTATTATGGAAAACTGTTAAATTTTGAAAATGTGCTTTTTTTAGAAACCCATTGGTTTTTTTCATTACTTATTTATTATTGTTTTTATTTTTTTTTTTTTTTGTTATCCTTTTTATTAGAAAACTTTATTGAATTATTGTGTAATTAATTTAAAAGAAAACAATTTTAAAATTATTTTGTTTATTTTTTTTTTTATTTTATTGCCTTTTTTTTTGTTGTTTTTGTATTTAATTTAAAACCGCTTTTAATAAAAAAAAATTAAATAAATTAAATAAATTAAATAAAAAATAAAATAAAATCCTTAAATAAACCATTAAAATAAAATATAAATATTCAAAAAGTCATAGTTTTATATAGGAGCCGATTTTCAAATTGTTAAATTTTCTTTTGATTTTCAAAAAAAAACAAAAAAAAAAAAAAAAAAACAATATAAATATTTTAAAAAGTAAAACAATTAAATATAAGTTAAAACAATTTAAAAAGCAATTTTTTTTTGGATAATATTAACAGTATGTAGTATTTTTATTTTGTAACTTAAAAGAGTATGGGTGAAATCTACTGAAAGTTTTTGGAATTAAATATTCAAAGGAAACTTCTTTAATTTATAAAAGCGATTTAACGCAATTAATGCTCATCCCAACTGCGTCAAACTTTTAAAATAGCGTATCAGCGTATCACAGCTTATCGAAATTCGTTTATGCGCGTGTCGAGATTAGAGAACCATATTCCATCCAATTTGTTTCCTAAATTTGGGAATTCGTGCGTGTACAACTTAATTAAATTTAAGAGGAGTATTAGCATATTTCTCCTTAATATCCCTCCAAATTTTCCCCATCTCCCATAATCCCAAAATCCTTCCATGTACTGTACATTTGTATCACAGGTTCTTTCATAAAGTTTGGTTCAAAAAGGGTGTGGTTTTGGTGCGTTAAAATCGCACACTACCCTAAGAAACACCACACAGTTTCAATGGATGACTTTCGAGCGTTTCATTTCCTCGTAAAAAAAAATCGAATCTAATGATTAATAAAGCAATTTTAGTTGTCAAACAGAGTTTAATTTTGGAGTTGCCTTTTCATTTATTGGCCTTTATTTTTTATACATCTATTTTAGTAAATCCAGATTAAGAAGGTGCTTAAACTAATTCTTAATTATGATAAGAAATTAGGTTTTCCGTTGAATATGCTTTGGTTTTGAAGTCATGAGATTGCTTAACCTTTGGATGATCTCTTATTATCATTTCTTATTATCGATTCAAATAACAAATGTTGTGGAAGGGTAAAGCTAGAATCTTATTGCTTCTTGATCTACAATTAACCTTGCCTTAATATTCTAAAATTGAAGATTAGATTGCAATGATAAGAGGAATAAGCGAAATTGATAAAATTTTATTCATGACTAGCTAATACCCGGTGCGCGTTGCTGCGCCTCTCAATGGAGGTTTAATTGAATTTGATGTTACTGCAAAAAGTTAACACAAAACTTACACACGGTTTACACATGTAAATTTTAAAATGTGTGAAAGCAATCTTTTTAAAACAATTTTTCTAGGATTACTCTAGTAATTTTTGAAACTTTCTGTAATTCAAAGCAGTACGAACTACTTTCCAAATTTTGACGTAATTTACTTCCAAAAAAATTTTTTGAAAAATCGCAGGACCGACTGTTAACAGACTCAACTCCATTTTCAAGTTTTTAATTTAGAGTTAAGTAACGCAAAAATCTATTAAAATCCACTGAGCCCCACTGGGTTAACGGAACTACACTTTCTCTTTGGGCAAAGCAGTATTGCGCAAAATTGGACGTAATTTGCTTCCAAATCACTCAACAAAATTTTTTGAGGCTTTCTTTTTAGCCAAAGCGATACTTCGCAAATTTTGACAATATTATCTTCCAAAATTATTTTGACCAACCGTCGGGCCGACATGGGTTAACAAATTCCAAATCTGTTAATAGTGTCAACTCAATTCTCACAGAGAGCACGTATACAAAATTTGAAGAAAATCGGTCAAATCGTTTTTAATTTAGAGTTAGGTATATTGAAAAAACCTATAAAAAGCTGTTGGCCCCAATGGGTTAATGCAAGTCAATAAAATTTTTTTGTGGGTTTTCTTTTTACCCAAAGCAGAATTTCATAAAATCGGACAAAATTCGGACCCAAAATTTTTTTGACACCCCGTCGGCGCAACATGGGTTAATAAATTCCAAAACTGTTAATAGTGTCAACTCAATTCTCAAGGAGCATCACGTATACAAAATTTGAAGTCAATTGGTCAAACTGTTTCGAATTTAGAGTAAAGTATTGAAAAAACCTATAAAAAGCTTTTGGGCCGCAATGGGTTAATGGAACTCAACAAAATTTTTTTTGGGGATTTCTTTAAAGCTAAAGGAGAATTTCGTAAAATCGGACAAAATTTGGACCCAAAATTTTTTTTGACCACCCGTCGGCCCGACATGGGTTAACAAATTCCAAAACTATTAATAGTGTCAACTCAATTCTCAAGGAGAATCACGTATACAAAATTTGAAGTCAATCGGTCAAACCGTTTCGTATTTAGAGTAAAATATTAAAAAAAACCTATAATAAGCTGTTGGGCCGCAATGGGTTAATGGAACTCAACAAAATTTTTTTTGGGGCTTTTTTTTTAGCCAAAGCAGAATTTCGTAAAATCGGACAAAATTTGGACCCAAAATTTTTTTTGACCACCCGTCGGCCCTACATGGGTTAACAGATTCCAAAACTGTCAATAGTGTCTACTCAATTCTCAAAGAGCATCACGTATACAAAATTTGAAGTCAATCGGTCAAACCGTTTTCATTTTAGAACAAAGAAGTTTAAATACTTGCACCACAGCCCCAACTTGTCGGTCCGTTAGAGCAAAATTTTTGGGCCACGATTTCTTTCCGTACCCAAAAACCCCTATATACAAATTTTCATGAAAATCGGCTGGGCAGTTTAGGAGTCTATTCGCTACATACAAACAAACAAACAAACAAACATTCCCTTTTATATATAAAGAAGAAGATATTCGAGCAAGATTAACGAGGCTCAATGCTATTCTGGATTTTTATTTGAAATATGTTCTACAGCATTAACTAAGAGTATTAACGGAAATATTAAATTTTCCAAACTTTAGTTTTTTAATAACACTTAATTAACACATAACACATTTAATTAACACTTGTGATAAATTCTATCTTAAAATCCAAGTTTTAATTATTTCCAAAAAAAAGTTTTTTTTAATTTTAAGTAACTATAACTAAAGTAAAATATAAAATCACCTAAGTGTAAGACACCTTCATAAAAAACAAAAATGCCTTTTTTTTTTCTTCTTGATAGGCACTACAAACCATGAAGGTTCTAGGCCTGATGTAATATCTCCTTCCACTCCTCTCGGTTTTGCGCAGATCTCTTCCGATTGGCGATGTGAAGTTTTTTTAAATCTGTCGATGTTTTATCTCCCCAACGGAGGTTCGGTTTCCCTCGGCGTCGCTTCCCTTAAGGTCTGGCTTCAATATCCTCTTGACTGAAGCATCGGTTGACATTCGCTCGAATTGACCGAGCCAATAAAGGCGTCTGATTTTGACTTTCGTGGCTATATCAACGTCATTATACAGTTCGTAGAGTTCGGCGTTATATCTTCTCCGCCAGACCGCGCCGTCGTTTACTGGACCATATATTCTACGTAGAATTTTTCTTTCGAAAATACCTAGTGTTAGCTCACTTGCTTTTGGAATTGTCCACGATTCTGAGGCGTACAGCAGAACTGGGAGTATGAGCATTTTGTACTGTTGCACTTTTGTATTACGCGATAGAAGTTTTGAACCAAGCTGTTTTGATAAACCGAAGTATCAACGGCTTGCCATGGTTATTCTACGTCTCATTTCTACGTTTATAACATTTTCGATGTTAATATTGGTCCCAAGGTAGACAAACTCCTTAACTACCTCAAAGTTATATGCACCGACAGTGATATTGCATCCAATAGGATGTTGATTGGATTCCGAATTTGTCGATGGCATATACTTTGTTTTATTCTCGTTTACACGAAGACCTACTTTGCGGCCTTCCAAAATGGGGGTTGGCGTAAGACTGACTACCTCACCCATAAAAGTTTGTTCAAAAATAAAAATGCCTTCACTTAAAATAATTATGCCATTACTTAAAATGCTTAATTTTAAAATCTTCTGTTACAGGCTATCTTTAGTTAAAGTACAGGGCATATTAAGGAATACAGTTGATTGTTAAACATTTCTGGTAGGTACTTTATGTCTTGTGATAAAACATTTTTTTGAATCCACGGTCCCAAGTTGATAGCGGAGCCTTTAAAAACTTTAAAAAGTCCTTTATAAATTTATAAAGACTTCTAATTTAAAGAAGCCTTGGAAAAAACTCTGTCTAAGGACATATATAATGTTGTATGGTATGCAATTGTTCACGTACAGGGTGCATAAGAAAAAAAAAAGTTTTTAAAAAACTTTTGTAATTTTTTCTGAAATTAAAAATGAAAATAATGTATTAATATAACGGTAATTCGTTTTGTGACATCTCTAGTTGTCATTTGTTTTTAGTGTTAAAAATTTTATCCGAAGCACTTATTCCTATAATTAATTGGAAGATTAATATAATCCGCATAATTCTAGAATCATAACTCTTCAATTCTCAATCTAATTTGAATATTACGAAATCTATTATAATTTTTTGAACAATTCACGAACTACTTATGCATATATATATATATATATATATATATATATATACATTCTGACCTTTCCTTTCTTTATAATAACTCTTTTTTCGTTTCCCCCCCTCCCTAGTTTCTAATTTTTTTAGTATTTCATTGAATTTAATTCATTTCCTTTTTTATTTTAAAAATTTTTTGATTTTTATTTTTTTCTTTATGTCTCTGTCTATTATCCTGCCAAAAACAGTAAAGGATATTTTTCTTTAATTTTTTTTATTATTATTATTATTATTATTATTATTATTATTATTATTGTTGTTGATTATTTCTATGAAAATAACTGCTGGTTATTTTAAATATCGTGGTGTAACAAAAGACCACTCATTCTAATATAATTTTTTTTATTTTTAGAAAATCTTTTTTTTGCACTGATTTCAATGTTTTTTAAAATTACAAAAAATACTGGATTATAAAAACAATAATAAAAATAAAACAAAAAACAAATACAATTAAAAAAAAACCAAAAGGACACAGGACATAGACGAAATGCAAAAGACATCTAACCCTATTTTATAATATTTATACAAAATAAAAAAAAAAGAAATATAAACTACTTATTATATATAGTAAATCATATTTTTATATTAAAACAGCAAAGCTATATATATATATATATATATATATATATATATATATAAATGTATATAATATATATATAATAACATCTTTCAACGACAGTGAATCATTTACCATTCAACTGATGCAAAAAAAAACTTAAATCTAAACTATATATCTTCTGCTCATTTTTTTTCCTATCTCTATTCATATTTTTCATCTCTTTCATTTTGTATTTTTTTGTCTCTGTCTTATTACAGGAAAGGCCCTTTTGCCAAAAAGTTCTCTAAATCTAACTGTATACAAAATAATATTTTCATAAAACAATTTATATTTATTATGTTTTTTTTTTTTTTAGTTATTTGCCATTATAATAAAATCATTCCATCTCTTTCTTTAAGTATATCTATCCTTTTCTAGAAAATAATAAAAACAAAAAAATAATAGAAAATTCACAGGATTATTCATTTAAAAAATTTGGATGAATAGCGGAATAAAAAGTTTCCACGAAAAATAAAAAGGAAAACTATATACTCTCATCCCATTTAGGGAATTAATTTTTTTTCTAAATTTGAAGCGATCATATTTTCTATTCTTATTCTAACTGTATAATATTATAATATATATATATAGATATATAAATAACGGTAAACGGTATACATGTATAATACAATTCAATTTACATTAATCTATATATAGCATAGTATTGTTATGATGTCCTTTTTTAATTCTATTCTCTTTTTTCCTTTGGTTCCTTAATTTCTAAAAAAAAATATCCCGTTATTCAACATTTACCAAGTATAGACCATCGCAAGATACCGTTATATTCGTAGTTTAACTATAAAATAAAAATATAAAATAAAAATGGAAAAAAAAAGTTTTTCAATATAAAAACAGTTATAATGGCTATTATGTTAATAATAAGCATATATATGTACAAAAACTATATATATATATTTATTATATATATGTATATATACTACATATTGTGTAAGTATGTAAATGTGATTTCTATTCATTTTTGAATATATATAGAAAAGTAATGTTAAAAAATATACACCGTTATTTTATAAATTTATATACCGTTATTATACTATTAACTATAAAACATACACACATACAAACATAGGTATACATAAATTGTCATTATTTTTATAATTATTTTTTTTTCCCGCTATTTTTTTTCTTCTTATTCTTTCCTTATTATTTTACCGTTACTTTGTATTAAAAAAAAAATGCTGTAGCATAAAACTAGTAGACATAAAATTATATTTTATGAGTTTTTTTTTTTTATTTTACAAAGGCGCAATACATATAAATTATCAACGGGGGATGAATATATTTTTCACAAAAAACCTAAACAACAATAATAATACTAACCACCTTGAAAATATATATATATACATACATATATACATACTAAAAAATTCACTATAGGATTTTTGTATTTATATTCCATCTACCCTAGTACAACATCCCTTACACTATAACTGTACTGTGATGGTCCATCTAAATACAAAGCAATACAAAAAAAAAAGAATAAAACTTTCTAAAATATTCTAAAGTACCGTTATAGTAATTTAATTTTTGTTTTTCCAAACTTCAGGTAATTTCAAAGGGAAAACTTAGAATAAAATATACAAAAAAACTAAAAAAAAAATTTTTTTGAATTATATTCTTATACCATTTATAACGGCATTTTCCAATTTATCAGATGGAATGTACAGTTATACTTTTACAGTTATTATTGTACAGTTAAAATATCTATCTATACTAGTCTATTTAAATATACACTTAAATTTGACTGTAGAATAGATAATATTATACCTTAGAAAAATTAAAAAATTCTGACGAAACTTCAGTGTTCGCGAAACACTATTCCACAACTGAGATAAAAAATCTTCATCTACTTTCTCTTTCTTTGTATACAATTTAACTGTAAAACTAAGACTATGTTTTTTTTTGTGTTGTTATTTTACAATTCTTTGACGCAAAACACTATAAACATAAAAACCATTTCTTATTTTTCTAAACTGTTGAACTATAACTTGTATTTAAATTGGGGATTTTTTTTTTTAATATTTTGTGGAGGTGGATGAGATGGAAATATGACTAGGAGGCTTAAGTATTAGAAATTTTTTTTCCCATCTTGAGGACAGTTAAATGAAAATTTGTATAGGTGTACAAAGAAAAACTACAGCAGATGAAAAAATAAAACAAAACATATTTCTTTGAAAAAGGATATTAAAAAACACTATAAAAAAGCATAAAAATACATAAAATGTATCTATAAGATACAATATTATACAGGTAGAACGCGATTCTTTTATATTTTCTTATTATTTTGTTTTTTTGGTAATTTTATATCCATAGTCATATTTTTTTAGTGTATACATATATAATATGTGCGTGTGTATATGTATATATTTATATATATATATATATATATTTAGTTTTAGTGTATAAATAATATAAAAATTGCCCTTTTAAATTATTGTCTCTATGGTGTACCTATTTTTCGCGAAATTTACCGTTCTATATTCACGATTTTTCATTTTTTTTATTTGTTTTTTTTCTTTCAAATAGAAAAGTACACCTTTAGGAAAAACTTTACGAGAATAATTTATTTATATTTTTTTTTTCATCTTAGTTTTTTTTAGCTTTTTCTAAATGCTGAATGTTATTGTTGGTTCGGATCGGATATTGTATAGACTTTGTTGTGTTAAAGTTAAAGAAATACACAAAATTATAACGGTAATATAAAAATAAAAACTAGATGAAAAAAAAAAAAAAACATGAAACGTGAATGCGGTAAAATAAATTTTTTTCATTGGCTCTAAACCTAAATTTTTCCTAAACATTTTTATGCTTGAATAAAAAGTTTTTCTCAAGAGATCTAAACTAAAATGACATTAGCTATATGGCTAAATATATATATATATATATTTATAGTACATATCTTAAGATATTTTATTGTATAAATCTATACATATAGATAGTTAAAAGTGTAGAATATAAAATATTAAAGTATATATTTTACAACATAAAATAACATGTAATGACATTTTGATATTTTTTACACGGTATGGCAAGATATGAAAAAAAAAAACTAATTTTTTGTCATTTAATATTTTTAAAGTTCTTTTAGATTTAAAAAAGATGGGGATAGATACATTCTTGTAGATTGAAACTTTTTGTATAAATATATGTTTTAGCTATTTTTTTAGATTGAATTAATCGTAAGCCAATAATTTATTCTAAGTTAGTAACCTATAGCACACATTTGAGTTGGCGCTCCCATTAAGACGTTGAGATTTCTTGATAAAGTACAAAGTAGAGCTATTCGTTTTATAAATGATCCCTTAACGGTCACTCGACTCATCGTACAGTTCGTACAGCGATCGTCGTACAGTTGGGTCACTGACCTTGTTTATAGATATCTTGTAGAAACTGTCACCGGTTCTAAAGAAATTAAACAACTTATGCCTCCACTCAAGATTTTCCAAAGAGAAACAAGGAGGGCAACAGATGCTCATCCCTACACAATTGAGCTAGCCAGATGGCGTAATACGCCTTATGGAAATTAGTTTGTCATGTGGCCATCACGTCTATGAAACCATATTCCACCAAATGTGTTCCCTAAAGTTGATAATGTATATGAATATATACAATTTAGCCAAATTTAAGAAGAACATTAACATTTTTCTTCTAAATGTACCATCCAATTTTTCCCATCCCCCATTATTCAGAAATCCCAAATAACTTCCACTATAATCCCTAATCGTTCCATATCAACATCCCTGTATCCAAACTGTACATTTGTATCACAGATTCCCTCCTAAAGTTTGGATGTGGTTTTCGTGTGTTAAAGTGGCCCAAGGAAACACCGGACAGTTTCAATGGGTGTCTTTCGAGCTTTCCATTTCAGATGTTCTTTTCTTTGTATCGTCTACGTTATATTCTATGGCTTTATCTGTAGACTAATAAACAGTCATAAGTAGTGAATAACATTGTATAATTCTAATATGATTTTAGCTTCCTTGTACAATTAATTATTAAAGTAAACATTCTTGTATTCGTAGTCGAGCTTTCTGTTTATATACGTACAAACTCCTACACACTTTCTTTCAACTTTTCATAATGTTTCCATTAAGTTTGCACTAAACATTTGAAAAAAACTGTGGGTTCAATTAAAATTCCATTAAAAAATAAATTGCATAACTTTAGGATTCTTTTAGCATCCCATTGGGAAACCTACCTTGTCGTTTGATCTTCTGAATATATTATGTATAAAGTGAAATACATAAGACTGAATATGGTACTTAGATTGGAACGGTAGTTAGATACCCACATTTTGAGATGAGCTCGTAAAGCTTAATGCTGTTTAGTCTAAGATTATTAGTTAAGAAGCAAATATTTTTATAAACGATCTCTACAACGCAGTTTTAATCTTGAATACTCTTATATATAGGATATAGCTTGAATACTCTTCCTCCTATATTGAAATCTCACATGTTGAAATTACACCGTTCCCAGTTCTCTATTGTGTGTTTGCATCAAACTACAAACTATTAAACTCGTTCTCAGTAAAATTAAACGGAAGCTGTTGTTGAAGCAAAGTACGACAGAAGCAAAGATCACAGCTGTCTAACCACACAATTCTGAATGAAACTTTAATAATTAACATATTTCTACCTTTTACATGTATAACCTAACCGAAATATTTTCCAATTTCATTGAATTCTTTGCTGGTGTAAGAAGAGTCTATATCTAGAAACAATTAATTAGATTGTCAGAATAATACATTTTCGAATATTAATTCAAAATAAGATAAAACATTATAATATTTACACAGCTTTAAAATATCCTAACGTATATTCACTTACATAGTAAATATATCAGCATACATGGCGCCATTGACATTTGAACTTTTTAAAATAGAATCAAATATTAAAATTTTACCAATGCAATTTTTTTTCTAAAAATAAACTAAAACTACAATATCATACATTATACATTCTTATTCCATATACACACATATACATAAATAATTACAAAAATACATTATAGCAACATCATTAAAATATAATTCATTTGAAATTTATTTCTTTCAAATTCAACGAGTGATATATTAGAGTTTTCTAAGTTAATAATAAATTTTTTAGATATCGCCGCCATATTTATGTGCTCAGTACACAAAAAAAAATATAAAAATAATAATAAAATATAAGATCAAAAAAAAAAAAAATAAAAGAGAAAAAGTTAGAAACAGAAAGGGATAAAATATAATAAGGATGTCATGATAAAATAACCAAGGAAATAATATGAGTTTTTGTATACTCAGGACTATAGTACTCATACAGTACTTCTGAAATTGTAATGCAATTTATGTAACATGGGGTAATGAAATCGAAGGTTATTTACGTCTTTTTACGTCGATTGATAAGTTCTACTTGTACTTTTCTATGTACTTTAACCATAAGTTCGATATGACAGCCCAGATAGTTATTCAGGTTAGCTAATTATCACTATTGGTAGAGAAGATTTTAAAAACACAATTGCAGACGCTCTTTAATAATAAAGCGTTCATTCGTTATGTAATGTTATATGGATAGTTTAGTAAGCCAATCAGAACTGCTTCATAGTATTGTTCAAATTAAATCAATCGAAAACTTTTACCTTTCCCAAAATAGAATTTAAGAAACTGACCTTTATAGCAGAGCTTTAGATTAGGGAAGGAAGCGATTAGGACTTCTGGATTAAGTGCGAAAAAAGAGTGAATCGGGTCGATATAATCATTATAAATATAGACTCAAAGGTATACATCGGATCAGCATCGGAGAGTACATCAATCTAGATATGTGTATTTGTCCGTCGATCTCTCTGTCTGTGTGTCAGCACAATAACTCAAAAACTAAAAGAGCTAGAGCTTGAAAATTTTTATAAAGCTTTATTTTTAGACAATTTGTAGTTTCTGTATTAGGTATTATTGAACCAAAGCTTCGGGTAGCTGCCATACAAATTTTTTGATCCAATATGAATATCTTCAAAACTAACAACACAGGAAGGAAGTAAATTACAGTAAAGTATACATTTCCGTAAGCCATGTAGCGCTACCTTGAAAGTTTTAAAATGTCATAATAGCGCTACATAGCAAAAAATGATGTCAAATGGGCACCCGCCATTTTTCTAGTTTCACATTGAAAAGCTTTGAGTCTGTTGCACACACATTAAGTACAATTATTAACAAAATTATTCTAAAAATTGCAACAAGAGATCAAATACTTTTCTATAGATAAATATTCATAAATTTACGAACGAATGTTGCATTTTTAGTACATTTTCAAAATATTTTGTAAAAATGTGTCTGTATAGCTTCACTTTGTCCGTCCGTCCGTATGTTTACAAAAACTTTTACACCGTTTGAAGTTCTAACCATGGTAAATTTTTAAACGGTTCAAGCTAGGGTCTTGAAATTTTGGGAAAAGTAAGATACTTATAATTCGACTCCCATTCTATTTAGGAGCTATATGGACTCGAAAATTGAAATTTTGCTTATTTAAAACACCTGTAACTTGAACACCTCTCCTAATTTTTTTTTAGTGATATACAATATTTAAAGGTCCAACATTATATTTTAACATATGTTAAAGGTTTTTCTTAAATTTAAAAGAGGTTCCTTAAATTGAAGGAAGTGTCTCCCAGTTTTACCCATTTTTGCTTAGATAGCATAATTCTAAGAAATTTTTGTGGAATTCACAATTTAATTCCTAGAACCAAAATAAATGAAGGGGGCGGAGCGGGAGGGAGTTACATGAAGTTAGATCCTTGAGAAATATGGCAACCTTCCCCATTGAAGGGCTATAAAAACTTTAAAATAAAAAATTTACTGTAAGCAGTAAATTTTATAAGTAAGCAGTAACTATTTCCAAGTAAATATTTCCAAAGTTAAACTCAGTATGTAATACAATATAATATTGAAAATGTGCTTTTTTAAAAACTCTTGGTTTCTTTTTCATCACTTGTTTCAAATCATTATTGAGCACAAATTTTCTAATTTTAATGTTCTATTATAACTTGCCAAATTCTCCGAGACTCCATTTTCTTTTACAGTTCCAAAAATCTAAAAAAAAAAAAAAAAACAAGAAAAAAAAAAGAAATATACTACTAATAATAATAATAAATTTAGTAGATACATTACTAGTAAATTCAATTTACAACAAAAATCTTTTTATTTTATTTTGATTTTGGTTTTTTTTTTTTTTCAATTTTGACCCAAATATAAATACACATTTATACAAACATTCAATAATCAGCAGTATCAGTATATAAATGATGAGGATATAACTGTATTATTTTGTAATAAGAAATGAAAGAAGAAAAAATTTCATAGAAATACCAAAAAAAAAAAAATAAACAATAAAAACAAAACAACAACAAAAGAAAAGGAGATGCAATAAGCAAAAGATTCGCAAAATAAAAAAAACAAGTGATGAAAAAAACCAAGGGTTTTTAAAAAAGTACATTTTCAAAATTATATTGTGTTAAAAACTCAGTTTAATTTTGGAAATATATATACTATGGGGGAATAAGTCGCTGCTTACTTGTAAAAATAGTAAATTTTTAATTTTTAAGTCCTAATAGCTTCTTCAGCTTAAGTCCTAATAGCTTTCAATGGGGAAGGTTACCAAATTTCTCAAGGATCTAATCTCACTCACCACCCCCTCCCTCCCTCCATTTTTGTAGGTTCTAGGAATTAAACCAAAATTTGGAATTTTACTTAGAATTTTACTATCTAAGCAAAAATGGATAAAACTGAGAGACACTTTCTTCAATTTAAAGAACCGCTTTTGAATTTAAGAAAAACACTTAACATATGTTAAAATATAATGTTGGACCTTTAAATTTTGTGTATTAATAGAAAAAAATTTGGACAGGTATTCAAGTTACAGGTGCTTAAAAAAACCCAAATTTCAATTTTGGACCCCTTACAGCTCTTAAAAGGGAGGCGCAACAAAAAAAATTTCTTAACCGACTCCTACTAATTTCTGAGGATCTAACATCTCCCAAAATTTCAAGGTTCTAGCTGTTCAGAAGTTATGTGGGCCAAAAATTTTGCAAAAATTGAGTATTGGATAACGGTAAATTTTTGTACCGATGGCAACCCAATGAATAAGTTTTTTAACAGTTTGTAAAGTTTATAAAAGCAGCTATCTTTCGACGTTTCCAGATTGAAAAAATACCTCATAGAACTTTTGTTATAACGTTTTAAATAAAGGGTTTCTTCCAAATTTGAGGGGCTGTAGCTTCGTAACGGGTGGAGCTACAGAAAAAAGTTGTTCCATGAAATTATTTTTTTTGCAATACCTACTCGTAGTAAAAATTTCTTCTCTCTATTTCAAACGGTGTAAAACTTTGTGTAAACATACGGACGGACAGACGGACAGACAAAGTTAAAATTCAGAAAAACCTTTGACACTGGTTGAAACTTCCGTTTTGGAGCTTTCAATTTTGTATATAAATAAAAAAAAATATTGACAGGTGTTCAAGCTATAGGTGTTTAAAAGCTAAATTTATAGCAAAATTTAAGGTTTTGGACCTCTTACAGCTCCTAAACAGGGAGCGTAATAAAAAATAATTCTTAACTGACTCCTACTTATTTCTAAGGATCTAGCTTCTCCTAAAATTTCAAGTTTCTAGATTGAGCCGTTCAGAAGTTATGAAGAGCCAAAAATTTTGCAAAACTTAGTATTAGATAACGGTAAATTTTAATACCGAATGGTAACCCTATACATTTGGCTTTTAAAAGTTCGTAAAGCTTATAAAAGCAGCTGTCTCTTACCGTTTTCAGGTTGAAAATATACCTTATAGAACTCTTGTTATAACTATTTAAATATAGGGCTTTTTCCGAATTTGAGGGGCTGTAGCTCCGTAACGGGAGGGGTAATAGAAAAAAGTTTTAACATTAAATTATTTTTATTGCAATACCTACCCACTGCTAGTATTTTTTTGTCAATCGTACGTAAAAAGGGACGGACGGACGGACGGACAGAGTGAAACTATATAGGTACATTTTTACAAAATTTTTTGAAAATGTACTAAAAATCGGATACAAAGTCAATGAGTTTTTTTTATTTTTAAGTTTTTACTTTGCAATTACTAGTAACTGTGTGTGATTTTTTTTTTTCTAGAATAATTTTTTTTTAATATTATAAAATAAATTTTCTTTTTTTATAAACCAATACATTTAAACTTTTTTAATATGTATGTATAAATGTGATTATTATAAAGTTTATATATTTTTTTTTTTGGCAAAAATTATTTTAAGATTTATTCATTTTTATTATTTACATATATATATATATATATATATATATTTATAATGTGATTATAAACATATACATACATATACACATATTTATTAATATATTATAAATAAATAAAAAATAAAACAAAATTTCTAAAAAGTATCTAAAGATATTCAAAGAAACTTAAAAATATAATTTTCAAAACATTCATTTTATATTTAATCCATTTTATGTATATTTATAATTTTTTTTTAAAAAATCAACATAATAAAATATATATCTATAGATTTTTTTTTTTTTTTTTTTTTTGTTCTTCTTTTTATTCTTCTTTATAAAAAAGTAATATATTAAGATCATTTGAAAATTTACATTGTTGGCAAAAGGATGATGATGATAATATGTACCAAAAAAAAAAAAGTTGAAACAGATTTTCACAAATCCAAAGTACATAAGTTTATTTAATATTTTTTTTTTTTTTTGTTTTTCTTATTATTGTTTTTTCTATACTTTGTTTTATTGTGTATGTGAAAATATTACAAAATATAAAAATAAAAAAACAAAAATTTATATATATATATATATAGTATATATATAATACAATAAAAAAAATCTTTTTTAACAAATAAGTTTAAAATAAATTATTGCAATTGTCCATGGCATTACTGGGATATTAGTTATTAAGATTTTTGGCGGTTAAAACGTTAAAATATTCTCCAGACCGTTATCTTAATTAATTGCTTTGATTGAATATATATATATTGAACAGATCGCTAGTTATAAGGGTTTTTGTAAAATAGACTAAAATAACAAGGATACTTTTGAATGTCCTTTTCGTCCTTAAAGGATACTATGCGCCATTAAAGCTATATAGTTTTTGAAAGCTGGCAACACCAGCTATCTTTTATATATAGTCATTTGGTCCTACGCGGATACTACTTAAACCTTAGAATCCCCAAGATTTTATTATATCTAATATCAAATTTAATTTGATCTAAAGCTTATATTAATGAAGTGATCTGTCATTTATTTCTAATAGTAAGCAATTCATGTGCAGTTGATAAAATCATTTATTAGAGTGGTTACAACATAATAAAACACTAAGTATAGTAATTTTTCTGAGTCCAATGGTGTAGTGATAAAGACACCGCTCTTTCATGTGGAAATTCTCGGGTTCAAACCCCGGTCAGATCATCATATCCAATAAAAAAATATCGTAAAATTGTATAATAATATCGTAATAGTTAATATCGTAATATAAGATCAGATGTAATATAAATATTTAAATAATTCTTGTGTAGGATAATAGAAGGCATTATAATACAACATTTGTGTATTCATAATCTTATACAATAGTTACAGCCGAGTAATCACCGGCTTAGTGGATATACTGAAGACTAGTCTGAATAGACTTGGCGGATGCCCGATACTCCTTGAAGGAGTGAAAAAGTAATAAAAAAAATATAGTAATTGATTGAACAGCGGGCTGCAAGGCATATATTTGAGTAATAATTACAATATGTGTTGGAGTAAGAAAGTGGATACTTACTCCCCCTTTTACTATTAATTACAGTTTTATTCCTAGATATTTCATTACATTCCCTTTTTCTTCAAATAAGCTCCAAAGTTGGAATATTCGGAAGATAGGGCTTTTTGAAACCTCAACTTTATTCAAAAAATTATTAAAATAATGAATAGAAGACCTATTATGTAGGATTTAGTGTTGCATGGGATTGTGCCTTGCTTGATAACACAAAATATCATGTGGAATGTCATATAGCTTCAATAATATTTAAGAAGAAGTTGTAGAAAATTGTAACCTAGAAGAACATTAAACGTAGCAGTTTGATTAATGGTCAGATAAGGGCGGAGAAGATTCCCAAAATTCAACTGGAAATGGAAATATTGCAAAATATAAGAAGGAAATAAGAGGGAGCATTAAATTTACGCAATAAAAAAAACGGAAAATACCGACTAAAAGTAAAAACAATGGTGCAATATTCTCAAAAAAATTTACCAAATTTAGAAATTTTTTGTAAAGGTTTTCCAAACTTTTAAGTAAGAATTATTAGATGATTATAAAAATTATTTTTATTGACAATTTTTTCAACTAGCCACATTTAACACCTTCAATACTAATTCATATTATATTAATAACGATCTTGAAGGTACGATTCCGCAACACCAACAAGAGTATACCTCAGATAGCGTTATTATTAATATTAAATCTGACCAGTGGTTAAGACAGAGCGCATTTCAAGTAGAAGGTTCCAATAAAAGGTATGATTCTAACAGAGAACACAAACATTAACCTCAGTAGAGTATTCCCCAGGAAGCACTATTATTAAGATTAAATCTAACCAGTAGTTAAGAGAGAGCGCATTTCAAGTGGAAGGTTCCGGGTCACATCTTATCATTTGTGTATTCATTATCCTATACAATAACTACAAACGAATAACAAAGGACTTATTAAAATACAATGATTGAAATAAAAGTGAAGTTAAGTCTAAATGACTAAATTAATGCTCTCTACTGTACTATTTATAGGATGGAAAAGGATCAATAATATAAAAATAAAATAATAATAAAAGAAAAGCTTCAGACACGACTCACATTATAAACGAACTTTCATAAATTTCATAACTCATAAAAATAGTAAATATTAATAGTACCATTAGAAGTACTTTTTATGATTATCGTATAGAAAAAAAAAAAAACAATAAGAAAAAATTCCAGCATAATTTCGCATCAGTATAACAGCAACAAATAAATTCAAAAAATAAAAAGCAATAATAAAAAAAAATTATTTAAAAAAAAAATATATAAATATATAATAAAAAAATAACATTAAATTTTATAAAAAAACAAAAAACAATGTAAGAAATGAAAGAAAAAATTGTTAATAAAACTGAGAACTTTCTAATATAAATTTTGGTTTATGTTTTAGTTGTTTGTTTTTTGTTATTGTTATTATTTTGTTGATTTTGTTATTGTTTTTCTATGTTTGGTTATGTATTCATTTTTTATTTTATATTTTAATGTATTTTTGTTACGATAACTTTTTTTTTTAGTTTATTTTGCCTCTAATTTTATGTTCAAATAATTTTTTAAAGTTTATGTGTATGTATGTGTGTGTATTAAATCAAAAAGAATACATTATAATTCACAATAATTTCCTTTTTTTTTTATTTTCTTCATCTACGTCTTAGTATGGAGCAGCATAAAATCGCGCCATCCTTTTCCCATTAAAAAAATAAATTTTTATCCTATACTTTCTAAGTAATAAAAATTGGAGAATAAAGTTTACATAATGATAGTGGGGATAGTGTTGTGATAGTAGTGATAGTATAGTGATAGTAATTTCGAAATAGGGAATAAATTTTAAAAAAATATAAAATAAAAAAAAAAGCAATAGACACAAAGTTATATTACAAATTTGTTTTTCAAATTGCAATTTAATATATTGCATACTTGCATAATATTAATTTTTATTGCATTGTAATTTTACATTGTTTCACGATTTTAAATTGGAATTTTTTCAATTAAAATAATATTATTTTGTAGATCTAATTTCTGATTAATCTAACGGTATATGCTGAAGTGATGCTTATTACAACATAAACGTTTGATGAATTTTTGGAAACGGGAGAATAGTCATAAATTATTTCAAATCTATGGCTTCAGAAAATTAGTTATAAAATCTATGTCTACAATGGAGATATAACAAAGGTTCAAAAGTCACAAGTCCCCCGGTGGCTTACTTACATACTTGCGAGAGTCTATTCGAGACTCTAAATTGAGAAGCATTTTAAAGTTGGTACAAAAGCAAAGCTGTCCCTTATATTCCAAATCATTTATAAATTCGTTTATGTGAAATTTTGATTTACCAAGTTTTACGCCGGTTACAAAATTAAAGTTCATAATCTCGCGGAACATTTCGCATATTTTTTGAGTCATAATTGTAATAAGGAGGAAATTTTGAATTCGAAACTTTTTTCATACTGATTCCTACAACGAATATGTTAAAATATATCTTCGTTTTGTATTAGTAATTTAAATTATAATTCAGTGATTAATAATTCACAATAAATTATATATGCTTACTTATCCGATGCAAAAGTTATCTTTAAAAGTTGTCTAACCAATTTTAAACGATCTAAACATCCGCAATGAGGTTAAGCATTAAATAGCAACGGTACTTTGCATATTTTCCTATCAATTAAAAAACAAGAATTTCTTTACAGCTGTTTTGGATCACGAACATTGTAGTAGTTTCAGTTGAGGAGTCAACGGTTTAGTGAATATAACAGTTAAAGAAACTCCTATGTTATAAGACTTGAAAATTTATTTTGAATTATGACAATATTTAAATTAAGATCGGGTAATTTATCATGTGATCATAATCTTGAGAATTCTAACTAAGTTCTAAGTTCTAACGGGTTTGTATAATAAATGTCCAAATATCTTCTCTTCTGTTTTCTAAGTTTTTTCTATACTTGAAATCAAATAAACAAAATCTTATAATTTAAATCAAATCCCCATTAATCGCTATTAATTTTATAGAATTATTTAAATAATTTATTTTATATATTACTGAATCAATACTTACTTATTTTGGAATGAAACACCGTATTCAAATTTTAAAATAAATCGTAGATCCAAGAGTATTCACGAACTACTTAAAACCTAAAAGTTATAGGCCTTGAAACCTAAAAGTCATACGCCTCGAAACCTAAATGTCATAGGCCAGACAGCGAATGAGCGATTTTCCAGAAATTTTCTAAATCTTTAAGCATGTTGATTTCCATAAAGTCTTCATATAGAAGAGCAACAAGTGAGCGGAACTAATATAGACATTTTCATGAAAAAAAACCCTCAAAGAAAAATTGCCCGCTCGTAGTATTCGTATCTGAGGCTTTTGTTATATTTTTAAATTTTTTAACAATTCTATAGATATTTTTCTATTCCATATTTAAAATTAATTATTATACAGTCCCTTATTGTGAATATACAAGATAAACCCAAATAAAAGAAAACCTAAAATACCATTATGTCATATAACTCCTGAACTACAAAACTCTTCTGCATTTAACTTTACATCATCAGATCTAAAATCTAAAAATTATTACTATTATAATTTTTATTTTCTTTCTTTTTTTTTTGAGAATATAAATCGTGGCTGGCAACAACATTAAAAATTTTTTTAATTCAAATTTTTTTTATTTTTTATTGTTTTACATACCCCCTTACTCTAATACTACTTCCTCATACTCTACTACTATATCTTGCTCTACTCTAATACTTATTCTACTATTTAATGTAAGTATTTTTTTTTTTTGTTAGTAATAATAATTGTAAGGAAAAGGAAAGAAAATCAAAAAGTAATGTAAAAATAATGATAATAAAAAACAGAACGCAACAACAACAAAATACCGTTAGTAAAGTAAAAAAAACAAAAAAATTACATAGGATCCTCTAAAAACATTTTTTAGAATGGAAAATGCGCAGAAAAAATAACGGGAATAAAAAAAAAAATACATTAAAAAAATATGTAAAAAAAAATTAAATACACACACTATAGATCGGGAATAAAAAAATCATGAAAGAGAGAATAAAAAAAATAACAGCGAATTTTTTTACATTCCCGTTATTTAAAAAAAAAAAAGAAATTATTTCACTACCTATACAACAGTATAAAACACTATACATTAAAAAAAAAATGTGAAAATTATCATAAAATGAAAGTTTTAAATGAGAGTAGAATAGAAAGATGAAAAGAATTAGAATGCCTTGTTTTTTTTTTATTTTCATATTGAATGAGAAAGAAAGAGATAGAAAAGGGGAGGCTTAGGAGAATTAAAAGGGTATGGGTAGGTTAGTTTTTTATTTTATTTTCTAAATTTTTTTCTGCTTTAATTTTGGAAAGGGAAATTCTTAGAAAAAAATCTTCAAGGATCATTCTTAATAAAGTGCCCCCCCTAACTGTATTACTACATAACATTCCACCAAGGCATCTTCTAGTCTTGAAAGAAAATTTGAGAAACTGCGAAAAAGCTTAGCTTTATTAATAGCAATACTTACTATCTAAAAACTCTTTTCCACAACTGCCTTCAGCTTTATAGACGACACTTAAGTAAAAAAAACACAGCATTCCACCAATGCATCTTCTAATCTTGAAAGAAAATGGAACCTTCGAAAAATCGTAGCTGTATTAATAATAATACCCACTATCTAAGCCACCACCGCCTCCAGCACTACAAACGACACTTTAGGAAAATAAAAAAATACAGCATTCCACCAATACATCTTCTGGTCTTAAAAGAAAATTTTGGGAACCTGCGAAAAATCTTAGTTGTATTAATAGCAGTACCCTCTATCTAAGCCACCATATTGCCACCACCGTCTCCAGCACTACAGACGACACTTTAGGAAAATAAAAAAACACTGCATTCCAACAATGCATTTTCTAGTCTTGAAAGAAAATTTAGGAACCTGCGAAAAATCTTAGCTGTATTAATAACAATACCCACTATTAAGGACAACACTTCCACCACCACCTCCAATACTAAAGACGACACTTTAGAAAAATAAAAAACACTTTAGTAAAATTTTGTTACGATGGGATTTTGGAAGAATCCGTTTAATAGGAAACACGAAAGGAGGAAAGACATCATATAGGAGTGGTTTCAATGGAGATATGGAGGGGGATATTGAAGTGATGGTAGGAGTTTAAAAAAAAAATAAAAAACAAATTGGATTTTTTCTTTTATTATTTCTCCATTTTGCCATCTTATATGTTCATACAAATTCCGAATTCTTAAAGTAGGGGTTAAATAATAATAACTGTATTTTTTTTTTGTAGTTTAGTTTCGGTTTTTTTTGGTGGAATACAATTTCAAAGTATGGCATAAAGGCTCAAGGATTTCTCTGAACATGGTTATGAAAAAAGAACAAAACAAAATTTTGAATTTTTTTTTTTATTAAAGATAATGGCGTTCTGTTTGAATAGGGAATATAAAATTGGAATGGGGGATATATGATGGTACAACATAAGCAATAACAAAACTAGGATAATATAAGATATACATATAAAATTACTTATGAATTTTTGATTCCTTAAACACAGTAAAATTTTTTTTTTTTTGGAAAAATATTATAATATAGTATACACTTGTTGGTGTGAATACAAAATGGTGATAAAAAAATTGTTTTAGTTTTTTTTTTTGCTTCTTTTGTTTTTAAATTAACTCTAGGATTTTGTATAATAATTTGATTCAGTATGTATTTATATTTTTTTTGGTTAGATCTTTTTAAAATTATCTTTAAAATGATTTTTGAAAATTTTTTTTTGGTTAATAACTTTAAATACTTAGCAGCATTGGTGGAACAGTTTCATTGAAACAACCTACTCAAATTATATGAAATCCTGTAGTCGTTCGGGATAATAGTTTTTGTAGCAAACTAAAACCCCGGAAAAATCAAAATTCCACAACAAAAATAATTTATAAGAATACCCTGAGCGAACTAAGAACTCTCAAAATGGAATCCAGTCTATGCTCAAAGTTTTTAAACAAAGCCCGGGATAAAGTCATACGTAAGACGAATAACATTCCCAGAGATATCAACTGACAGCTCACAAACAAACTGGAAGATCTGATACATGCCTAGTTACACAAACTCTTTAGAAAAAGTACAGGATACGTAAGGCTCCAAATAAAACTGAGTAAAATAACAGTAATGAGAATAAATACAACTAACACAAAAAGAGTCACAATTTGGAGACTCACCAATAAAACATATGGGAAAGTTTAATTACCTGGGGGGGACATTAGCGAGAAATGGAGATAAAAGCGAAAAACCAACTATTGAGAATATAGAATTCTAACCAATAAAAATCAAAATATTGGACTTCTGTGTGAGTCAATCTTCCTATATGACAGAGAATCCTGGCTGAGGAATGAGCGCTGTATAAACAAGTTGCAGGTTTCTATCAACAAATATCTTTGAATTATATGGAAAATCTTCCAAACTCGTGGATTAACTAACGAGGTATTGTGGTAAATAACAGAAGAAGAACTTATCCAGATAGAACTAATGAAAAAGAAATGCAGATGAACACGATATATTTAAATAAGTGACTCTACTGCCAACCAGAAATTAGATTGGAACCCTGGAAGGAAAAGGAAGAGTGGGTGGACCGCAAAACTCTTAAAGAAGAACGATTGAAAAATAAGCACGAAGAGAAGGGAAAACATGGCAGACGTCAAAACAACAGCCAATAATGGAATCCGTATGTGTGTGGCTTTGTGGAAATGTAGGATTTCAGAAAAACAAATAATTTTTTAATTATATACTTGA